>KZ068995.1:64671-82607 GCA_002091845.1 Anopheles cracens
TCGCACAGTCTACACTCAGATACTTACTCTTGAAGTGGGGATTCTATTCGATATGTGTAAAATATCGATATATGCGATTCTACTCGATGGAATGCGTTGGAAGGCACTTTACACGGGCATGCTTCACCGGTATCAAATGTGAACAGTTTATGCATTTTACACGAATGAAGAGTGTT
This sequence comes from Anopheles cracens, assembly GCA_002091845.1. Taxonomy (NCBI): domain Eukaryota; kingdom Metazoa; phylum Arthropoda; class Insecta; order Diptera; family Culicidae; genus Anopheles; species Anopheles cracens. Next base: position 64,848 of record KZ068995.1, read on the forward strand.
GGAACGCAAATTGCAGTACGAGCCGTAACGGTCACTTTAAATTTCAGATGTAAACGTCAAAAATGTTGGGCGTCACAAATGTATTGGAACGGTATTGCCAACCTGAAAAGGTAAAGCTGACAGGAGGCGGGGATGTCAAGACAGCGAGGAAGAGAGTTGTTTTTTTAAATATAGATTAGATTGGTCGTGAGAAATGCTATTTTGTATTCCGTTTGGTTATTTGGAAAAAAGAAACGGGTTCTACCGGAGCGGTGGTGCCGCAACAAAGAGTGTTTCACATTGAATGTTCTCATATCACGTCACCTCACTTTATGAGCAATGCACCTGAACTGCAAGCGCGGTTTTTTGTTTATTTTTTTGAACTGAAAGCCCACCCGGTCCACGATATCGCCACTGCGTTCAATTGCACCGCCATCGTCAACGCCAGCTGATCCACCAAGCCTCGCAGTCAACACCACCGCTCTTAAAATGAAAACATGATTGAAACCAGCCAATGATCGAAGCTAATTTCTACTCTACTTATAGATACCTGGACAGCAACACCGAAGAATGAAGGCCACCTTCCATATGCTACCTCATCGCAGAAACACATGCTCACACTCACGCACAGAGTCTCAGGTTCTTAGCCATCGCTAGAACACGGATCGTGTGGTGAATGAATGTGATGCGTGGCGTGGGGAGCGGAAGGTGTGCTTTTTTAGCTTTTTTCAGAAGCTTTTTTTGGTGATATAAATACTTCCGTTCGACCGTCGAACAATCTGTTTTTGCTACCGAAATTCCGGTGACATGTCACCAAATCCGGTGATTTTTCACCAGAAAATCCACCGCTTTTGGTGACGTCTGCTGATTGGGTCTTTCACGACGACCAAATGTTCTACATGACTACACCTCCTATATATCTCCTTGGTTATACGGACGTGTAAAACCGCTTAAAATGTGAATTCTAATGTTGCCTTCCGTGCATTTAGCTGCATATGCATGCTACAACTGCATTTTTGAACAAAAAATCTGATCCAATCGAGCTTTTTCGTCTGTTTCAAACTGCTCTAGCGAAGAAGCTTTATGAAATATTTCAAAGCGTCAACTTTTAAAATGACAGTTACTATCGAAAAAAAACGAAATATTTTTAAAATAACATAATCTAACTAAAACCGAAAGCTCAATCTGTCGAGTTATTTCGTGACTTTAAATCCTAATAAAAAGCACAAACGAACATTGATACATGAAGACGATAGTTCTTATTTTGTCAATTTTTCTTTTTTTTATAGCAATTAGTAATAGAAGCGAAAGTGGCAAAAACGGGAAATAAAAGATACATAACGAAAATGGACGAATCGTTGTGCTGTAAGTGCAGTGTGTAAAGGGTTGAATGGTAACTGAATCTGCCATGCAAATGGAAGCTGTAAGTACTTTCACTTTCCAACAGCTTTTTTTTTTTGAAGCATTCGCTTGCTAATAATAAACTTACTTGCTTTTCTTCTTATGTACCACGTCAAAGGTCTTGTATTTCTCCTCCAAAACGATGTGTCCTTTGAATGCGGCTCACCCAACGCGCTCCCCTTTCCCAGTATTTCTTTCCGTCAACTCTTCCCATCCTGCACACCAGTGAACGAAGGGCCGCGTTTCACAATTTAGAAAAAATGTTTTTATTTAAACCGACTGTTTTTGTGTGTGTATTTGTTTGTGTGAGTGAGTGTGTTTTCTTTGCTGTTATTCTCGTCGTCGTCTCCCTCTGCTCCCCATACTATCCATACTATCAACAATTCACTTGGTATGTGCCGTGTTTTTTCTTCTTCAATCTCATCGGTTCTGCGATTATTTCACTCGCCCTTGGCGGCCTCCAACGGCTCCGCCGCCCTTCCCCCCGCTTCACTGTACAAATTAAACTAGTTTGCTTTGTGTGTGTTTTAAAAAGTTTCAACGAAACTCCGGAACCCGGTCCTGCTCAACTCGTGTTTCACTATCGCGGCCCTGCCAAACCCGGCGCACCCGACCGTCGCCGCCGTCGTTTATATAGAATTTTTGTCAATAGTAAAAACAAGTGATCTTGAAACGGGAGACATATTGCGCTGCGCCCGGATGCTGCGGCCCGAACGTTCGGATCGCCTCCTTAGGGTTGGTTGTGTGAGTGTTGCACTTACACGCTAGTATGTATAACTATTTACAACATTCTTCTGGCGCTTCTGGTCGCCCTTTTGTTTCACCGCAGAGTCGAGTTGAGTTGCGTGAGGGCTGTTGGCACTCCCCTCCTGAACTGGCCAGCGAAAGGGAGCGAGTGTGATGGATGTAAGGATGAGTGCAAACAGAGGGCCAGGGAATTGACGCTGTTTTGATCACCATTCCTGTGCACGATCGCTTCGCCAACGTTCCCGCTTCACTCACCGGCTGCACGCAGTATTTACAGTATAGATAATTGGATTAAATTCTACCCTAGAGTGAGTGTGAGTGTATGTTAACCGAAAACAGCACGCAAAAACAAAACCCGTTTCGAGTTGTCCTTCGCCTGATCTCCTAGCAACTGGTTCGACACCTTGCGTCCATCGTCTCTCGTTCCGCCCGCGTCCTATACTCCAGTGTGATAAGAATTATTATTGTTACGGTTCTGCCTGTATGTACACAATTAGACTAATCCTAACAACGTGGCTGTAGTTTAGAGCTTGTGTACGGGCCTCAACTCGCCGGAAGTTCCGCCGCGCACCGCGCTTTGCTTCGTGTTCTGGTTCGCTTAAACGGTCGTTCGGCTTGCGGTGCGTATCGTATCGTCGCTACGCACTACTGCACCAGTGCGGACGGTGCAACGGATGCACCAGCGCTCCTGCATTACACGGAGCGTTTGTGTGTGAAAATTGTGAAAGGTCAGTTCTTTGCTCACTCGGTAGGTTTTGTGGAGCGAGTTTACTTAACTCTAATCCTGCGTTCGGATGTTTTTTTCCTTCTTCTTCTGCTTCCTCTTCTCTTAATACTTCTATTTTCAAATCGTTCGCGCCCGCAACCCCGGCGGATCTCCGACCCCCGGTGTGCTTATGTGGGAGTGGGTTGTTTGATTTACACTCGGTTTTGGGTTTTTCGGGGGTTGTTTTTTTCTCTCCCTCCCAAACTCCCTTTTACTCTCGTGTGGTTGGGTGTTGCTGCTGCCTTCCCCTTTTGTTCTCTCTCACGCTAGATTCGAATGCAAAATAAACGCCGACGCATTTTGCAGTAATAATAGAAGAAGGGTTGGAACTGAACTCACACGGCAAACACTCCAGCGCAAGGACTTCCATGTACGTGTGCGTGTGTGTGTGTGTGAGGGCGTGTGCAAGTGCATAATAAACCAGTGAGTAGCGCATTTTAGTTGCGCAAAAAGAAACGAAAACAATCAAAAGAGGCAAAAAAATGTCCGCCGTCGTATTTGTGCTGCGTGTTTCGCGGGGAAAACAACAAAAAACCCAAAGAAAAACACATAAAAATCGCACTGCCGAGGACACAGTGGATGAATAATTCGGTGTTGTCGCATAAGTGAGCTGCGCAAGCTGATGGAAAACAAAAACGCAAACACGAGAGGAAAGAAAAAACAATAAAACCGAACGAAAAATAAAAGCTATCCCGGAGGGGAATTAAAACTGGAAAACAGGAAAAAAAGGAAACACAAAACAAAAAACAAACTCCTCCCGAAAACCCTCGCACGCATGTTGGGCAGCCGCGCGGTTCGCTAAAAGCAAAAGCACATAACATTTTAGGCCGCCGGAGCCGGCTTCGGGATGCGCTGGTTTTAAATTAATTATTAATTTTAATGCCTACGCCCTCACTACGCTCGTGCCACCGTAGAGAAAAACAAAACAACTGCGGAAGTCGATAAAATGGAGCAAAATATGAGGTTCCTACGGGAACCGCCTGCTCGGCGTGCGTGTTTCGGTGTGTTTTTCTCCCGCCTCGACGAGCCAAACAGCGCCAGTGCTGGTGGCAGAAGTAGTTGCAGTAGTAGGCCTTTTGTTTGTCCGAGCTTTTGAAAGCTTTGCCATCGCCCTCGGTAAGCACAACAGAGAGGGCAGCGTCGGGAAATGCGTGCCGCCGCGTGGCTCAGTGCATTTTCCCTCCCACTTTTTGAGCTTTTTTGAAGCGTTTCGTTAGCGAGTTGCCTTTTTTATGTGTCTGTGTGGGCTGGTTTGTGTTGCATACTTCGAGCGGGGGGAAATTCGAGTGTCCTTAAACTCTTGTTTTGGGAATCGGAAGTTGTGAGGGCAGGTTTTTTGGTGTGTGGGTTAACCACCAAATAATGATGGAACCTGCAATAGACACAAAATAATGAGAAAGAAAGCGGTTGCCCTTTTTGGGCGGAATGAAAAGACTTGAGTACCAAGCGAACCGAGCCAGACGCAGAATGTTTGGTTCTCCACTCGGATTGCACTGACGAGAGGATGAATAAATGCACATGATTACATCAATGCCGAACCCAGACGATGTTTTCGAAAAGGGCTGTGCAGCTGTGGTTTGTTTCGAAAAACTGAATGCTACCGACGAATTCGAACACCGCTGGAGTGTTGCTGAAACTTTTAATTAACGAACACGGACGCAGGTCAAGTGCATCCTCCGCGGCGCAAAATCTTCCGTGCACCGGGCAGTCAAACCGTTCCGTTCGGGAGCGTGACAAAGGCAGCAACCTGTTTGCGGAAAGCAGCCATTCTGAGGGATGACTCAGACCGCTCGGGGTGGGGTTGGGCGGTTAAAGGCGCGCACTAAATGATAAATTACTCCACGACCCTCGATTGGTCGTGAATGGGTCCGTCAGCCGATACGGAGACTGGTTAGAGGGAAAATGGGCAGCCGTGAGTCAGCCGAACTGCCGGCCGACCCCGAAGTGAGTGAGCGGTTTTACAGTGTACACAGTTCCAGCGAGTTCTTTATTGCTGGTGGTGGAGGTGGCGAAGGCTTGAGAGGGGAGAATATTTTACAAAACAAACTCGAAACGAAACCAACAGTGTCATCCATTTTTTTGTGCCACACAAGAGTGTTTTTGGGTAAATGCTGGAAAATTGTACTGGAATCGTCGTACAACAAAAGACCCCAGCGGAAAATATGTGTTAGCGGTGTTTTGCAGTACTGCACATAGCATACTGCTTGGCGCAAATTTGTTTATGCCGCACACAAGGTATGCAGCCTGCCAAACAAAACGTTCCACTTATGAACTCTTTATCAAGTCTTAATCGAGCTTTCCGACAGGGATGATTCAGGTTGGCGTGATCCTGGAAATGGCAGCTTGACTTTAGAGTTTGTGTAATGCAATTTGCATACTTTCTGGCGTAAGTTTGCTTAATCAGCTCAAGAGCATGCAAACTGAACGATAAACGCTTCATTAATGCTTGATTAATACTTTATTCGTCCAGTTTCTGAAAAATGCCTTCCGATGTAGTACGTATTGACTTTCTTTGAGGCGTCAGTTTCAGCGCAAAGGTATCTTTTCATAAGAAAATGCTTAAAGTGTTCGCCCCGATATTTGTAAACTCATGGGCGCAAATTTTGCTTGATTTACGCCGAAAAGTATGCAATGCGAAGTACACTTATGATTTTAAATGGTTTCAGGTTCAGTTTAATGGTTGCCCAGTCTAGTAAGTATATTTCCCTGGCACCTGGCGCAACTTTTCTGACAAACGCTTTGCCAATGCTTGATAAACGCTTCATATGAAGAAGATTTTTAATTAAACATAAAAAAGGATCTGGATTGCATGCTTTGATATTAATTGCACTGGAAGAGATTCTCTACTCTCTGTATGAAAAGTTTCTGTATGACTTCAGCGAAAAATTCCAATTGAATTGTCTATTAAAACATTAATAAGGCGTCGCATAGTTTTGAGTATAACTACGATTTATCAGCCCAAAAGTGTGCAATCTTCAAAACAAACGATTTTTTATGCTTCTCCACCAAGTTTCAATAAAGTTCGGCAGCTGGGATAGGCGATCCAATCGAATCATCGGTTTACAACTGATTTGTAACGTCCGACCCGCCAATGTCCCGACGATAATAATCGAGAACTCGTACATCGCCGAACGAAGTATGAATTAGTACGCTGAATAAATTTCCAATTCGAACGTCGTACCATGAACGGGGTTTGTTGCAAACATGCCAACACACTGCACACGATGGCAGAACCGAATAGAGCCCTCTCCTATCATCGCTTTCCCGCGCAAGATTCAGCCGAACCGTGCGGACGCAGGCAGCGGCACCAGGTCGGTTTCGCACCGGGCGAAAGGAGAATCTACATAAATTTTCCATTAAGCAGAAACATGATAATCTTACGAACCCGGCCACACACATACACACGCACTGCAGCGTTCGCCGTAGGACGGGGAAATGGCTATAATTTCGCCAAACTTCGCCGCCACTGGGAGCGCCCGTGTGGACAATCATCGTCATTATCATTATTATTGCCCGGATCGCCCTCTCGGTCGGTGCAAACGGGTCTGTTGATTGCTACTTCCCGGCCGTAGCCAGCGCAGCCCTGCTTTTCGTGGACAAACTAACGTTTGCTCCTCACGCGCTACAAACGCGGCCATCATGTCCATCAGCACCAGTTTGCTGAGGTCGGTTGTTTGCGGTTTCTTGAGTTTAAAGAAGCTCGTGCTGCAGGCGACTTTAACCAAGGATTCGCCCGTTTCGTGTCGGTTTCGTGGTCGGTCGTCCGGCAGTGTGTTTGATTTGATGAATCACTGTCAATTAATTACGATGCAACCGCATTCGCATGCAAACGCGCCGGCAATGCCGGAAATAATGGTGATCGATCGGAGGAATGCGCTCCGAGGCGTGCTTGCGGTCAGGGCAGCTCCCTGTCCGGTAGCTCGATTACCGCGATGGGCGGAAGATTAATTAAATTAATGCCAGGAATGTGCACCGGAGTGAGTGAGTGAGTGAGTGAGTGAGATCGGTGACGAAAGTCCTTGCGCTGATGTGTGGCGATGTGGAGCTGTAACGGGAGGGAGATAAATTAGTGCCTAAGCTATGAGAAAAACCGACTGGCTGCTCCCGGGGTACCCTCTCCACACTGTTTGAGCGATTAGTGGTCACTTGCTAGCTTGGAAGGTTCGCTCGAAATCCGATCGGCTTGGGTAAGCGCAAGAAAGTGAATCAAAAATTGACTTAAACCTCTACGCGTCCGTCTGTGTGTGTGTTCTTAGCTTGAGCAGATGAGCGGGCGTCGCTCGACGGCCTCGGCGACCCTTACACGCAGCTTTCCTGCTGGGAGAAGGCGAGCGGTGTCCGCACGGTGACGATCTCCCGCAGGTACTGCTTGCTGCCGTTGCTGCCGTTGACCGCCGGCGGAACCGAGGGCGACTGGGGCAGGGGATGCGGCAGCTGCAGGGGCGAATGCGCCAGGCCGGCTCCCGGGTGGTGCTGCGCGAGTGGCTGCGAGAGCTGCAGCAGCGAGGCAGTCGTCGGTGTGTGGGGCGTGTGAGGCGCGTGGTGTTGATGAGAGGCCGCCGGCTGCGTTGCGTCCTGCTGCAGCTGCAGCGTTAGTGGATGGTGGTGGTGTTGCTGGTGCTGTTGCTGGGACACCGGCGATATTAGCGGGAAGGAGTTGCCGGCCGCCGACGCCCCGACGGCTGGGTGGGGCGGCGGCGGTCCCACCGCTTTGAAGCTGCCGCCGTGGTCTATCTGGGCGTAGATCGTCGGCTCGTCGAAGTAGTTGTAGGCCGGTGGCGGGGGCAGCTTGTTCAGATGGTTGTTGAGATGCGTTTTACCGCTGGTGTCGTCGTGCGGTATCGCCAGGGCCAGCTCGGCGTAGTGCACTTCATTAGCTGACTGTGGGTGGGAAGATAGTTGCGTTTTCAACAATCCGATGAGGGAGAGAAAGACGACACGAAACGATTACTTTCCCGATACACCGATACACACGAAGAATTGGAGCCAGGTAGAGTTTGAACAGAGCAAACGAGAGCGATGGCTAGTGAAACATGTGGGCATGAAATGAAACTACAAGTATGTGCTTGTGTGCAATGAGGAAATGTTGGGGAATTCGGGAGGGATGCGAGAAGCCCTGTTTATGGTGTAAAGCGTTTTTAAATGCATTTTTTGTCTACTGATCCGTTCCGAACATTTGAGAGATATGTTTAAATTGCGTTCAAATAACTGGTAACAGTGTTCCATCACATGGTTCAACCCACAGACTTATCGTTCTTATAATAAAAAAAATGTTTGTGTAAGTGCTACTAGATAAAAGAAGTGAGCAATTAAACATAACATTGAACTAAAAATACATATATTTACATTAAATTTTAACTTTATTAGTCACTACTAGAAACATACACTTGAAAACAAATCGAAAGTTTAAATTAATCTGGAAAAGACACAGTTGACGTTTCCACATAGAAATTGTTTTCAACTATTTCATCAATACTACATATATCGGGGGTTCACACATTGCAGTTTGCTGCATACTTTCCGGCGCTAAGGGCAATGACGTGCCGTATGGTAAACGCATGCGAATTGCAAACATTTGGGCTGATATGTTGAAATTGCACCAAAACTGCATGCAGCTTGCATGTCATCTACGCTTTATGAACGTTTTATTCTTCTCCTTTATTGACCCAACAACATCAAGTAGCTCCGGGGCTTATCCGTATTATGGACATTTAATTATAGCTTTAATGCTCAGTAAACGCTTTATTATATCTATCTTAATAAAGCTTGTTTGTCTAGTGAGATTTTTATTAAACTATCAAACAAATAAAATCAAATAAGGCTTTTTAGAGCTCTATTGTATTGAACATTCCCTTTGCAGGACAAACGCTTTCTTACCGCTTTGTTAGTTCAATTTAAAACAATCTTGAAGGGCTTGGATAATATAGTAGCCAGAGGTGAATCACAGAGCGCTTCTTAGAAGACGATTGTCAGAAAAAAACAAGATCGTGGCGCTGCCTTCGATTTAGTTACATTCGATATGGACGTTCGATTTTATAGATACGTACATATAGCAGCAAACAATCTAGGCCACTAGAAGGAGACAAATGAGAGCATCGCTTACCAGCGCGCAGGGCGTATCGGTTCGTTTGAGAGAGCTAAGAGCAGCAGTTGCTGCATCATTTATAAGAGCTTTTGATTGGATTGATGAGTCGTCAGTTTGTGGGCCATTTTCCAGCGGTCCTCACTGTCATGTCATCGTTACCTGTTTTTTGTGAGCGTCCCAATGTCTGAACCGAGAAACCCCAGGTACGTGCCGTGCTTCATTCGGTAAACAAAAAGATAGAATTTGCTACTATTTAGAAGCACCGATGACTCGCTAACCTCGGTGCCGGAGATGGGTCGAAGTTCATGGCGCACTCCCGAGTGGCTACGGTTCCTGCTTCTCAGGTGGCACTTACAAAATGTCACAAATGCACGTAGCAGCGCCCTCTGAAGTCCGAATGGTGATAAGGACGAGATGCGATGGTCTGTCCCGCCCCGGTGTGCCGGCTGGCAGCATACTGTTTGGGGCGAAAACTTCGGGACCATGCCCACCCCAAACCCAACCAGAAGGATGTCCGAATTCCATGTGTACCTCGCCGTCCCGCGCGACGCCTCCCGCTGCGGCGAAAGTTCATTCCCGGTGGTGGTGGTGAAGTGCATTATCGCGCCCCGTAGCCGGAGACGGTCGCCGTTCGGACGGAATGTTGTTTGGAATGGAAAACGGTTCCCCAGCGGTGTTTCCCACTTCGATTGCGATTTCGATGCACGCCGGCTCACTCCATCCGGGGTGCGTTCGTGCGTGAGAGCCGCGCACCGTTCGGAGGAAGCGCTTCCGCGCCGGCGGCATTGCGCGACAGCTGCATACGAAATACGGTGTCGTTTGCAGGCATCGCATGCACGCCGGGCGACGGGTCCGAAAGTCACCTACGGGCGCCTCGGGCTGGCTTATCGGCGCGACAGACCTCGTGGGCGGCGTGGTTCGTGGTGTGCGCGGTGTGCAGACGTGCCTCGTGATTTGTGATCCGACGTCCGACGTGTGGACTTTGTGGCACCGAACAAGATGGCGGCGCTGTTTCGTAGAGCCAAACGAAACAGCGCCGCAATCGTACGCCCACAGTGCGCAGTGCGTTGGAGGTAGGAATGTGGGGCTGAAAGTTTGTCCGTGCTTCTCGTGCTTGTTAACTCGTTAACTCGGCAGACATGCCTACTACTCAAAGCCTATCTCGCCGTCGTGCTGGGAGCCCTCCGACCCGTGCGGGGAACGCCTGGAATGCAACGGCAGCCAAGGGGCATCGGAACGGAATTTCAAACTTTTGAAGTGAACTCTTTCCGTCGAGCGTCATACTTCCGGTGGAATTTCGTGAATGGATTTCCTGAGCTAACGTTCTGTTTCTTTTTTTTCTCGAACCGTACTGAGACTTGTGCTGCTGTGACACAGGGATGACGCCAATTCTATACGACAAAGGGAATTATCTGTCAGTGGGCTAAAAAGGGGGAATGTTTGGCTTTGGTCCTCCAACTGAAAGAATGCTTCCATTTGAACTATCGAAATATTCGTACGTCATGGTTTCTAACTCGCACCATTTAGAAGCCAAGCTTATTTGTTTGCTATTTGGTAATAAAGGCAATTGGAAAGTTGAGTCAGTGAGGCAAAACCTCGAAGAGAACCGCTTGGTCAGCTAAATCAGCCAGAAAGTCAGCCTCAGTTACACAAGATACTCTTTTTACTGTGTCTTAGTGGCAAATATTCAATATATTAGCGAAAAAAGTTTTAATAAAGCGTGTGCGTAATGAACGCAATGTACGCAATAACTTCTGGCGTAATTTCGTTTTAGCAGCCTTTAAGCATGAAATTTGCACATTTGTGCACATAATTCATAAACAATATATTTTCCTGCTAGATGAATTCTGCATTGATGAAGATTGAAACCAGTTTGGTAATAAATCATTTTGAACCGCGTAACGTATGCAAAAGCACTCTACGGGTTATGGTATCTTACATAATTTTTTATTCATTCTTGAACAGTTTCCAGAGTCACATGGATTCGTTTCACCCAATCATGAAATTGTCCCATCCATTCTTGAACTGGTTAGTATGTTTATGTTTAGTTTAGTTAGTTCCAATGATCGTTCTCGAACAAGTCGATACAATTCGTTGAAAGTATTCAATTCGACACGTTAAACAGAATATGGAAGTTGTGCGTAGGAGACGATATTTCACGAATGGGTGGAAGGATTTCAAGATTGGATGAAACGAATTCTTGTATCTCTGGGAACAGTTCAATAATGGACGAAAAATGCTTTATATGTCTTTCAGGTGCCTACAGTCGAAGCTTGAAGTTGTGAAGTTAACAGCGTATTTATTTTTAAGCTAAACTCAAATGTTCGCCTTAAGCTATGCAATTCGCATTACACCGAACGATTTATTATTGTTTCATTTGGGCTTCATTTGCCAATGCAATAATCATTTCCCACTGTAAGTTTCCTCATCATGTTGTGAAAACAATTACAACCTTTTCACAGTATTCACCAACAAGCACACTTCAACTTTCCCTGAAGCACCTGAAGCACCAAATTTCTGTCAAGCAAAAAAAATACCTGCTTTTGAAAAAATATTTCATCGGAATTTCGCTCCGTTCAATAATTTCCGGAAAACGCCCCACGAATCATTTCGGTCCCACGGTCGTCTGTGTGTGTGACTGGGTGTTGTTCGCCCCATTCTTTCGGCTCAACGTCGCACTAACTAATTCCCGAATAAACGAGCCAGCGCGCAAGATGGCACCTCCCAGCACCGGCACCGGGCAAAGAAACACGGGAGCCATTTACACTGATTGCGCACCGAGCGCACGATTCCTCCCTTCCCGGGGCGGCCATCGTGGCGAAGGGCTTGGCTGCCGACCAAACTGCCGCAAGACGGCGAATCTCGCAAATGGATCTTTGCGAGGGAAACGGATCGTCGCAGCCGGACTTTCTTGCGAATGGGCGCTTGAGGGAGGTATAAAGAAGAAGAGAAAACGAAGCACACGACAGCCACGTACACTGATCGTCCTGTCAGTCGCAGCCCTTCCCACAGCGCCGCCCCGGACAGTCTATTAATAGTGTCCCAGGGCCTGCATCCCGGGACCAAAACAGGGAGCCAGCGAAGCCAGCTAAGCGGAACGGAATTATCTCCGGACATGAGCGCTGAATTGCATTGCGGGGGTGCTTTTTTTTTGCTTCCTGATACTGTTGTGTGTCTTTTTATTCCGGCCCAGCCACACCGATAAAGCGCCCGAAGGTGGCCACCGGCAGGTGAACAGGGCGGCACGCTCGGGTGGAACAGGTCCGGAGGATTTTTAACTGCACCGTGCATGCCGCGGGAAGTGAGCACACATTGAGCGATTTCATTTGAAAAATAACGTTATCCAACTAGGTCATCTTGTTATGCTCGCGCCTTCTCCGCTCCCCGTGACCTTTGGCTTGCGGCGCTCGACGCTGCGAACAGCGCGCCCGGAAAGGTGGGCGATCCGGGCGTGATCCTGGCTCACCCGCACGGCCGAGTGCGCCCCGTGCCGAGTGTCTGTCTGCCTTCGGGTGGTGCGCGGCGAAAAGGAGTGTCCTGCCACTTCTTATCCCGGTACCCTCTTCATTTCTTTATCCGGTGTTGCTTGTTTTTTTGTTGTTGCCTTCTTTTGGCTCGGTGCAGTGAGCAAAACTGCAACTGCAGCAGAACGTCATGGCCTGCCGCTTCGAGGCGAATGTGTTTGCATTTTTACTCGCCACTCCAGCGGGACTGGACTGGAATTTGCTGTGCGCTTGACCCTGCCGGGTAATCGACAGTCCCTGCCGGTTGCCTGCGAGGCGATACACACACATACACACACAGCGAGACACTGCCAGCAGGTTGGAGAGCAGAAAATGAAAATAAAAATAGTCACCCGGCGAACAAACTGACCGAGGCAACAGCAGATTAGGTTGCGCTGGGAGCGTTTGTTTCATGCGCCACTCCACCGGACGTCGAGCGCATTCGTTTCTTGTGCCAGGTTAGGTGGAAATCATGTCACAAAGTGAGGGAGCTTTTCTGCTTTTTTGTTATGCTTTGCTTTTTGCAACAGCAGCAGCAGCAACTTGTAGCCGGCTTGATTGACCGGCTGCAGCAGCATGATGATGCAGAAACTAGTGAAACTCACCGAGCATCGCAGGTGAGTGGGCGAACCTGCACACGTCACGCGCGGGCCGCTGGTTTGCCATTTTTCAAGCCCTAAAACAACACGTAATTGGCAATTGAAATGGATCATTAAAGTGAAGCCCGAACAAGCGGGGCTGTTGTGCGCTGACTAACGATTTCCTGATGGCCGTACCCGGTGGTTCATCATTCGGGTCAATCCAGTCGCGAGGCAGGCAGTGGTAACCGGAGAAAAAGGAGCGCCCCGTCTACCAATGCTGTACCGGCGGGTGTATATCGATATTGCCCACCAGAGTCCGCGTGTTCCTGCTCGCGAGATAAATATTGTATGTGAACGGCCTGCATTCAAACCACCGAAAACAGCTCTCCCGGGAGCGTGCGCTGGCATGACCACTTTATCGGCCCCGGCAAACGGGGTTATCTTTCCGGTTCGATACATTTTTCGGCCCATAATTGGGTGCGCGCCCGCCCAGGGCGGCCGGTGAAATGGCACGCGGCTGAGCGATCGTAATGGTCCGGGGTGCCGTTTGCGCATTCCGAAGCGTGGTCCTGTAGGCCGTCGGCCAGCGCTTATCAGTCCGGTTGGCTCGCGATTCGCGCGACCACGGCAATGGTCCACGTCCCGCGCGAGGGCGAGGACATGATGTATCAATAAAAAAAAACGGAAATTCCACCGTCCGCAAAGGGGTCCGCGGGTAACGACTATTGGCTGGCCCGTCGTATTGTGCACGGCGGTCCGCGATTCGCGCTGGTCAACGATCCGGTGACCACCCCGGGTGCCACGGTGGCCATTTGGAGCGGCAATATAATCAGCACTTGACGTTTGACTGGTGCCATTTTTAGGTGCCCCGATGACTCCGATGTAATGCAACGGGGCGCGCTGTCCAACGGCGGGTGCCATAAAGCGCCACATAAAGCGATATGAGGCGTACAATGTTGGGCACGCCATGGAGGCGATTGGATCGCGCATTGTCGTCATTATTCGAATTGTTTGTTTGCTGTTGGGGCTCCCGGTGCGTCCCGCGTACTGTGTCGGGGTTTACCCGTGGACACACAGGTGCGCGCGTGGGCGATTGTGAATTTTGGGTGCTTTTTCGGGGGAAAGTTGTACAGCCTGGTACCCTGGTAGGGTTGGTTGTACCAGTTGGGAAGGGTCATTAATTGTACCAAAGGCATCGGTAGTTTCGCTAACAAACATTATACAATCTCCACAACATGGAAGTTCGATTTGATTCGTTTGACAGGTTTGTGTCTCGGGTGACTTTGCGCCTATTTCATTGTTTTGTTATTTTCAAGGCTTACTATTATAAAATATTAAGCCTGAATTCGTATGAATTAGTAATGATATCAGCCTTTATATCAACAGTTTCACTACTGAGAATAAGAGAAAACATTTTTCAATACATTTATACTAATATTTGTTTATATTTGATCATGTTGTCGATTGCAGAAATAAATAACGAAGCAGTTCGGTACGAGCAAATATGTTGCTCGTGGCATTGCATACATCTAGGCGCCGACTCATCCAAGACACAAACTACTAGTATAGTATTGCCCGGTCTTATAATAACTTGCCATTTCCATACCGAACACTACCGAGCTTCATCATCCAACATCATTCCATTCACCAAGTTCTCTTCCGTTACCACACACCGTAAGAAGTGTTTAGAAAGCGTACGGTCGATAGGGTAGTTTAAAGTGTAGAAACGGTATTCTAAAATCCCTTGAAAACTTTGAGCGACAGGGCCGCAACGGAAAGCTTTCCATCCGATCCGTGGGCCATTTGCTCTCAGGGAGCGTATGCAGCACGGGAACGAATCCTTTCAATCAAAGACCAGGCCGTACAGAATTAATTAACCCTCCATCCGGCTAGCGAACGAACCCGAGACGACACTCGGCAAGGTGCAAAGCGTTGGGCGGTTGGGCATGCACTGGAATAGGCGGTTTCCATTGCTTCCACTCCAACCTAATGCCAGTTGCTATCCCTTCAGCCGTGCGTGATTTTTCGTAGGCCTCCGCTGAGACGCTACACGTCCGGCAAAAAGACGCAAATGATACGATATGCGGTTATTACAAATGAACATCCGGGCGAATGGTGATGCGAGAAGCTTGTCCATACACACACAAACGCGCCGGGCCCAGCGTGCCGCACCGCACGGCAGCGCTAAAGTGTGTAGCCCCTGATTAAGTTGAGCCGTACGGCTCCGCATGACCCACATTCGCAGCGGTAGTGCTTTTAAGTCAACGCTTGTCGGATTAGCCGGACGACAGTACGGGGCGACAGTAGTTTGTAATGTTCCCCGCATGCTGGAACGCTCCCGGAATGCGTCAATGCGTGGCGAGGTTTGACGGTCGGTGCGCTACGAGTAACGACGGTGCCCGGCAACGGTGCCGCTACCGTCATGGGCGAGTTCAAAATGACGTTCTCGGAGATAGTTGCGCCCGAGGACGAACCCCGGGCGTACCGTACCGTATGAATCGGCGCTACACACGCACACGCGTTGCCATCTAGACGGACATGTTATCGTCAGGTCATGGCGGCAACCCTTCCTGTCTACTCCCCGCGGGCAGATAAACAGGTGAACCCGGGCAGACGAGATTGAATGCGGCGCGCGGATGATGAAAAATGAACCACTCACACGGCGCGCAGTTGGAGATGCCCTCGCGAAGATCTGAATGACTTTGTGCCACTTGTGTTTGCCATCCAGCGGAGGGGCCGCCGGTTGGCAGATCGGGCGCGGAGTTGCGCGGAAGCAGAACGCATCTGCTCGCAGTGTTTCTTCCACGCGGATGCATCCATTTACGACCATCATAATGTCACCGTTCGTTAGGACGTATGGTGCCTATTGATTGGGGTAATGCGGTTGGAAGTAAACATGACATTTCTTCTGCTGAACATGTCGGGTAGCGTGCGTACTGATCCCTTGTTTTGGATCGCTAGATGCAATCGTTATCCTGCAGGGAAGTATGAACAGATCACCAGTTTTTATTAATGTATTTTTTATCGGATCCTGAAATGTTGGATTACTTTAACTGTTCGTTTCGATAGTCTTGTTGGACCATTTTTCAAGTTTGGAAAATAAATCGCAAATGTTTGGAACATCTGTTGCAATGAGAAATGAATCTACATTTATGAGCTAACAAACAGAGCAAATAATAACCATCTATGTGAGGGAAACAATATCTCTACCACAAGCCTGCCGTGAAGCATTATCTTCGCAAAGCAACAAACAGTCTATGAGCACCCTGTAAGGATTGGTACATCCCTAGAAGGAACGCGGAAGGTGGGTAAAAACACACGGGGCATGGTTGTGCGCAGAGGACGGCGTCCGAAATGAGGTGAAATGAGTGAAGGACACACGTAGTACATCCCCACCGGCACCAAAAGGGCGCACGGAACGGAGTGGGAGGAAAACGAGCGGGACGGGATGCGTGCGGTGATGAGTCGTTCTATATGCACATGCTAAAAAGCTAATGAAATGATGAACCTACCCCGGTTAGGTACGTTTTCCGGCTATCGTCTAGTATCGTCCTGCCGATAATGTCATGTTTGCTGTTGCATAATGAATTATGCAGCGCCGTGGGAGTCTGATTTGCAGATATTAATTTGTAATCGGGATCTGGAAAATGTCAAATGAAGAGAGAGAGAGAAGAAGAGAGAGAGATAGTGTATGTCTGTGATAGAGAAGAGAGGGAGGGAGAGAGGGCGCGATCAACGCCAAACTTGGATGCCTTTTATGCCGGATTAGCCGGATTGTAAGCCGCGCATTCTTGGCTCGGCTCACAATCGGGCGGGCAGGACGAAACGATGGTAAATGAAACACTAGCGCTGAAGCGAGCACACGGCGGTGCTGGGTGGGGTAGGGAGGCTTTGGATGGCGCATAAAGGGGACGTTCGAAACAATAGCACGTTTGTAACAAAAGAATTGGAATCGCAATGGGTGTGGCACAAGAAACCGGCACGGCACACGGAGTCGAACAGCATGCGGATCGGGATGTCGTCGTCGGCGTGAACCGGGAACCCAGATTAGCCGGCCGGAACGGATCCGGCATCCGGGGGATTCTCCCGTAAGTAATGACGTGTCTGGGCATGTGTAAGTGTGTCGAAGGAAAGGATCAACAGTGCAAGCGGGGCTTACCCTCGTTCGATGGGACGACGTCCGGGTTCTTCTCGTCGTACATGTCTTCCGACTGGCTGAGCGGTAATGAGATTTTCTCCTTAATTGGCAGATTCCCGGGCCGCTTGCCGCCGGTGCTGGTGTGCTGTTTGGCCTGCGTCGCCCGCAGCTTGAAGGCGGCGGCGACCGCGATGATTATGCAGATAAGCACCGTTAAAATGCCAATAAATATCCCGATCGATACGATCGGCGTCAGCTCGAACTCGGCGTGCGATCCTGCGAATGGAGAGAGAGAGAGAAAATGGGACAAACGTTGGTGATTCTGCTGAAGCTACACTTTGGCGGGTGCCGTGTTGACATAATGCGGGTCCCCGTCCCCGAGCTGGGGCTTTTAGCGATGCAACGGTAATGCTCGGAACGACCCTTGGGAGGATGTCATTACAGTAGAAGCAGCACCAGATGCACTCGTGTGTGTCAACAAGGACATTTGTTTTTTCACAGTCGCACTCGAACCCTCTGAAACTGCGCAAGTTGGATGGTTTCGGTACGAAACAACAATA
>KZ068995.1:82689-92803 GCA_002091845.1 Anopheles cracens
AAACCTTGAAAATCCATCCCGAAGATGTCCCAAAGGATCGGATTATACAACAAATGGCAAATGACAAATGGTAATAGACACTGTGCGTGTTGATATGAGGCTAAAGCTCACCCTAATAGTAATACAGATAATGCCCCCACATTTTGCCCAACTACATGAAAAGTGAATTACGATAAAAAGTTGTATTGAACACTATGTTAGTAAAAAAAAACAATAGAGCTGGGGCATTGGGCGAGAGTTTATCCAGCTGTGAAATGGTGTGTGTCGTAACTTTTCTTTGTTTGGAAGAAGGTATAGATATTTATAATCACAAAATACATTTCAGAAAGAACAAAATTGCTTAATCAGGCAATTTACCTATTTAGTTTTAATATGCTGGGACTGAATTTTGAGATAAAGACAGTTTGGATTGAGACATTATTTGATTAAGAATGAGAACATAAATAAATAATATGCATTAATAAGACTTTTTTTGTACATCATGTATACTTGATGAGTATTTCTCCCTTTTTAATTGTTCTCAGAATTGTATTTTTTTTCGTCTCAATAACGTTTGAATGCTCAGACCTGAGTTAGATTCGAACTTGTCTGAATTAGGTATGAACCGCTACCTTATTAATACTAGACCAATAAAAGGATGATCGTGCATAGATGGAGCGTGTTGTTGTGCAGATTGAAAACTTTCCGCCTGATAAAGTATCAGTTTGCCTCAATATCATACAATCTTATTAAAGTTTGATTTATGATCTAATGACCTTAATTCGAACTGAATAAACTATTATTTTGTACGGTTGGCATACGTTACGTTCGCCAATGAAGCAAATCTTTGTAACGAAGTATGCTACGATACTTTACTACCATTTCATTTGTGTAACAAAGAGATTTCCTTCCGGGAAGTTTAATCACCGGAGATGAACCGGGCCCTCCGCTTGTTTTTTCCACACAAACGTCGGCAAATAATTACAAATAAGATGGCTTATCCTACGGTATAGCCTGTTCGCTTGGGGATAATGTACTGAACATTACGCTGATTATCATAACTCACGTTGCATGCCCATCCTTCCACATTCCCGTCCGGGATAAAGAGCAATTCCCCTTTACGCACAGATAAACCGTAAGCAGCAGGAACAATGCGAACGATGCAAATATGACGCAAGGATGCCCTACGCGGGAGCGAAATGAACTGCATGTTGTCGCACAATTCCTACCATTCCGGCCCGATAAGAACGCAGGAATATTCGGTCCATGGAAAATCATCACACAAAGATCGGATCGGACCCTGTCCCGGAGGGAAGAGCCAAACAAAAATGCTCCGTAAAAAAACAGTATAAAACGCACGAAAGCTCGAAGCGTCTCGAAAAATTATGCAAAACAAACGCCACAGCAAAATGGGCAGATAAATTCGTCCGGCCCGCACACCCAGCCCAACCCAACCCCACACCGGGCATCGGAAATCGCCAATCGAATCGAATTTGTGCATCGAAACGCGCCCGGTGGGTATGCAATCGGTAACGCTGCGTCGGAATCCGCATGGAAATAGGGGAGTACGTGGAGTAATTGCATTACGTGGAAATTTATTTCACCGGAGCCGGAGCCTTGCGGGCTGTGCTTTTGTGGGGGTGTGTGTGTGTGTGTGTGTGTGTGCCACCCTTCGCTTCGCGGTGGACGAACACAGAAGGGTTGCGCAAACACGCCGAGGGGATATGTTTGCGTCAATACATTTTGCTCCAGCTTTCGCTCCCCACTGCTGGAGCAGTTGGTATGTCTTTTGTGCTTAATTGTTTATGTGTATTTATTAAATAAATCTGTTAAATTAAATTACGACGATAAGGCTGCGAAAGCACGCTGCGGATTCAATATTTTTTGTTTATTCTTTGTTTGCACGGGTCGACCGGATGAAATGGGCTTTTTTTCCTGGCCTGCTTGGTTGATCCTTATTATCCACTTTCGGAGGTCCTGTTCGTTTCTCTCTCTCTCTCTCATATACACACACTCACATGGCGCTCTGCTTGTGCCGTGTTGTTTTGCCCAATAAATTGAAGTAAAAATAATAAACAGAAAAAAACAGCATCCTTTTAAAAGATCTGCATTCATTGCCCTGCCAACAGCACGCGGCCGGCGATGTGTTTGCGCTCCGAACGCCATTATGTGTGTTCAATTGATTGGAATAATTATATGATGATGCACAATTTTCCCGCCACTGCCGCGGTTCATACCAATCGACCGTCTGCTATATTTACTTAATGGTGAACTTTTCATCTGGTTGCATGCTTTCTTTACCGGCTTCAGTGGCACTAATGGCGAGACCCGCAACCTGGATTGCATTCAACTGTGTTGCACTGACGCAGGCAGCAGAGGCGGCGGCGGCGGCGGCGGCGGCGGCAGCGTCGGAACAAAGCCCCGGCGTTTGGTGCCGTGTCGCACGGTTGGAAAATTATGGACTGTTCCGTGGGAAACGGGCTTATCCGGCTTGTCACGACGATTGATGGTGAATAAATCGCACCGAAGCGCAGCGCCAACGCGACCGATGACAGAAGCGTTGTGCGGTGTGGCATACCTTTTAGGCGCAACTTAACGGGGGGATTTTTTCCTCTCGTGCGAATCAGTCAGTCGTAAGCCGACGGCGGTAAATAGGATGTTGGGGATAATATCCAGCGACGTGCTCGAAATCCGATCCACTACCAACCGAGCCCCGGCTTTGAAGGGGTGATGAATAAAATAAATAGCTGTCTCGCCTGTTGGCAGCGGTGCGAGTGCAATGATAAGTGCGCGTTGGCTTCGGTACGCCTTCTGCTTCCGATCTCAGCATCGAATCGTTTGGCGTTGCGAAATCGTCAATAAATCAATCAGTCTCGGTTAAGATTTATCGACATTATATGCTGGCAGAGCAGTGTGAGTGCATCCAGCGCTGCTCAGCCGTGGCTTGCTGCAGAATTGCGGGACACTGCGAGCGCCGGGAACGATTGCCGTGGAAACGTTGCAAAACGGGTGGGCGCTGACAGGCCTGCTATGATGATGAGATTTCGAGCAGCATACTGTACTGATGGGCGATTGATGTACTGCTGCCATTCGGTTCGGCAAAACTGCGGCGGAACGCGGTGGAACAACTTTGTTTTTCACGTTTCCACGTCAGGGACCGCCCGGGCGTGAGAAGCGATACGCCAGAGGCTGCGTTTAATCGATTATTACTTTTATTTTTTTATGTTATGTGCGAGCGGAACGTTTTAGCGGTATGAAGTCGTGAATGGATGTCCGCGAGTTGTACGAGCAGTTTGAGATGTATTTCACATTACTCATACATTATTGACAGTTTTAAATGAATGTTATTCATTTATAATTTGTTAAAACCGCTAGTTTGGTAGGCAACGATTTTCACGATGGACACGCTCGAACTATAAAATACATCATTAAAAAGATTCAGCGTAGTACTTATTGTACACTTTCAGGGTTAGTATGGCTTTATCAGCCCAAAAGTATGCAATCTGCACTTAAAATGAATGACCCAGCTGTAATACCGATTGTCAGCTACTTTGTTACAAAGACTGATTTTGTTGAGGCATTGCTAGAGTAGCTCGGCTGAAATTTAAGACAATTCAGCCTAAATGTATGCAATCTAAAGATCTCCCCATTATACTCCAAAATAGCGTTAACATAATTTTATGATTTAGTTCAACGTGAGCTGTAAATGTTTATTTATTAAGCTGTGATAACAACCTTAAAAAAGAAACATACTTTTTGTGCTATATGACCAAGTGTTTTTATAGCGTTTATGTAACGGCTTTGTAGCACGTTTTGCATTTTTTCGCAATAAGATCAAAACAGCATTAGAACCTTGCTAAAACGGGTGCATATTAACATTTTAATGAAAAATGCGATAAATATGATACATAAAAAAAAAAACATCGAAATTGTGCTGTGCTTGCTGTCACTTTTCTGATATAAGTTCCACTTCCTACCGGAAGTTCTTTTCTATCATTTCAACAATTCATACGAATCATTTTTATCAAAGCGATTTCTGCTTTCATGTGTTTGCACATCATCATCACCTCGCACCGACACGAGCTAAGCGCGTGTTGCAAGCAGATTTTCAACACTTCTGAACACCAAAAAAATACTAATACTACTCCTGCTTTAGCACTTGCTCCGTCCAAATCGACCCGAACGGTTATGCGCACGACACGCAGCACATGGCCCGGTGAGCGCTCGAACTCGCCGAGCTTTTGTGCGGTATTATCGAAAGTTAGATCAAATAAAGCGAACCCAAACTTCGTGATGGATCATCGATTGGATTTTGCGAGCGTTTCACACTTGCCGCCTCTGCTGCACCGCTGCACGGAAAGAAACGAGTTTCAAGCGCGCTCGAGCGATAAACTGGAGGTGCAACTCAGTAAACGGGAGTGCTGTGCTGATGGGTGCAGCAGCAGCAGCAGCAGCAGCAGCAGAACAAAGTTCATAAACTGCACCGGGTGCACTTCTGTCTGAACGCTTTGTGGATGAAGTTTGCCCCGCGCGTGTCCGGGTTTTCCCCCCGTTCCCGGTTGATGAGGAGATTAGAGAGCGAAATCTGCACCGGACGTGCGTGTGTACGTGTGTGTGTGTGAAGGTGGTGGACGTATCGTTCAAATCGAATTAAAATTTTAGATCGCACATAATTCATTCACGGAAAGCACCGGCAGGAGCTGGAGTGTGTACACTTCAGGTGTGCTATCGGATCCCACCGGTGCTGAGCAGCACGAACCACAACAAATCCATTTCGATCTAGCAATTGAGCCATTGTTCTAGTGGCTTAGTCGTACGTTCCTCCACCCCGGGGGATACACACCATCGTCACACGAGCCCGGGCCCCGAGAAGGGATAGCAAATTGACTCAAGATTTCCTTTTGCCCCGGCAAGGAGCCTAGCGAGAGGATTGTTTTGTTATGGCACGAGCGTCATGTTAGGCGAACGGTATGTTGATCAATTTTTCTCCCCCGTCGCAGTGTCCAACGAACAATGTACTGCGAGGGCGGAAGCCACACCATGATCACCTAGATTGGGTGCGATACACGGGAGCAAACACTGAAGAACGGAGAAGAAGGAACCGGCGTGAAGCGAGCATCAGCACAGGGGGAAAGTTGTTTTCGCTCCGATTTCACCTGCACCGAAGACGAACGGCACGGATAGTGCTTTTTACATTACGTTGCTTTACATATCGCTATCGCAGCGTGCCACATATTATACATTCGATGAAAGCTTTGGCCCCTGGTGCGGCTCTTCTGCTCGGTTCGGTGGCGTGTGGGGTTGGCAGCCATCGGATTCAGTCATAAATTCAAATATTTGCTGGATAAATTTAGAGAATGCAGTAGCAACTCGTTGGAACGCCCAGTGCCGGCTTGTTGAGAATGCAAGTTGGTGCCTTGCATAGGGATCGTTTACGTCCCACACCGAGCAGGATGTTGGGTACTTGCTTTTTTTTCTTCCATCCTATCCTATTGTACATGAGAGGTTGGTTATTGTTGATTTACGATGCTGGTAGTCTGTACTCATGCCGTAATTTGTTTTTCGAGGATGCTCGAAAAGGATTTCGCATCTTATTAAGGCTTTTATCGAAGTTTGCCTTTGCGAAAATCCCAATAGTGCGACTGCATTAGACTGAGAGGTTCGTATGCATACGCTCGAGGAAAAAACTCGTAGAAATCAACAAATTGAAAACTTTAACCATTTTTACTGTTCGTTCGATCGTGCTACGAAACTGCTCAGCAGTGAATATGATTGGAAATGACAAATAAAACTGCTATAAAACAATAGTAAACCGGTTGGTGTAACTTAAAGTTGCATACTTTTTGGCGCAAATATCATGTCTGCCCAAAAGTCTGCCCCACTTCGTATAACAAACACTTTTTGCCCAGTCATAAAGGTTGTCGGCTAGATTTGGAGTAGTAAATCGGAAGTATTTTATTTAGAGTGGTACTCAAGCAAATTTTGGGCACTCAAGGTAAAAGGTAAGGTTAGGCAAAAAGCAATCTGCACTGAGAAATGCTTCTAAAATGCACCTTGATTAAAACTATTTCAACACATCGTTTTGCCAAAGCAGTTTTGCCATTTTATGGAATAGAAAATATTTGTGACGATACAGAAAACGTCGTCGATTGCTGAAGTAAATGACTTAAGGCACGAAAAATGCTTTATAGACGGTCTATTTGCCTAGTTTGATACACAGTTCCCTTGAGGAATGCTTATTCCGAAGTTGAATTCGAAGTTTATTACTGAGAGATGAAAAGTCTTATAACCGAATCCAACCGATAAGCTGAAATAATAAAGCATCAATAATGTAATAATAAAGAATTCCCCATTAAGTTTGCATACTTTTGGGCTGATAATTCGAAAAAACGCCAAAAAATATGCAATACGCATTACACAGGCGCGTTTTTAACGATTTGTACAACCATAACCATAACCGCTGGGTGGCTAGTTTAAGAGCCCGAGAGTCAGGAAAACGCTCAAACTTCCGGAAACTTATCAGTCCACCTCGATCGAATAGCAATCTACGCAAAACGCGGCCCTTTGAAGCCCGGTTTAAGGCAGCCGAAAATAGCACCTGCAAAAACAGGTTCCGAAACGAAAAGCATCATCGGGCGAGGGCACTGGCTTATCGTTCGCATTCCCTGCTCTCGGTCCCAAAACACGACACCGGGACCCGTCTCCAAGGGTGCCGAGTTTTCGGGAGCAGCTTACTCAAACAGTCCTAATAGTGATTAAGCTTCTATTAAGCTCCATGTTTACCCATGGCGGTGGGTGGAGAAGTCGGGATAAGAAAGTTTGCCGAAGCGCTGGGCGGCACCGTGGCGAGGGGGTTGGGCAATGCGTGATGAGCACGTACACGGCAAACAATTCCACTTTATGTTTTCCCGAAGCGGTAAGGTAAGGCACACCCGTGTCCCGCCGCACAAGTGTTGTGATTGGAACTGGGAACTGTAATGAACATTAGATGCATGAGTTATTGCTGTTTAGGTATAAAGTAATTATAATGCTCCACTGTTGACCTCTGGTGCGGGCGGTGCGGACGGGAGGATCGTGCCAGATTGCAGCCCCGCAAAGGTAGCAGATGCAACCACCGCAAGGTCGCTTTGTTCGTGCAGCTTGAGCGCACGGGAAAGAATACGCTGGGAGGCGGGCGTGGCAGGGCGAGATAGTAGATAAATTACAGTAAATATTTTCCGACGAATGAGAAAGTTTCCCAACATGAAACACACACACACACACACACCGACACACCGACGCACCGAGCAAACCACCTGTCCTGGCGGGCCGTATGTTTGATCATGCGGCAGCTTCTCCGCTCACCGGGCGAATAATTGGTTCTTGTTTACACTGCTCACACCGGCTGGTCTCCGCTTCCGAGCGGAACAATATCTCGTCGTTTACACACACTTCCCCGGCACGGGTGTCGGGTGTGGCATGTGTGTGAGCATTAAAGGCGGGCGGAGAATTATTTATAACTTGCAGCTAACCACCGGCTTGCCACATTTCACGCACACACGCTCTCCCGCCATCGTACGCCATGACGCCGGTGAGGTTCAAATTTAATTTCTCATCAGTTTGACTCGGCTGCTGTTTGCCAAACTCCTCGCCGATCCTTTTAAACCATAGCACCACATTGCTGCGAGTGTGAGTGTGTGATGGATTAGATGCCAAGACTCAACAAAAAAAAGACACAACAGAGTGAGCTAATTGAAATGGGACCCTTTGACGGAAAGGTTAAACGGTTGGCCAGGCCGCGGGTGCGGGTTGATTAAATGCGAACAAGCGTCAGAGATTTAAAGAGTCGTTTTGGATCATCTCCCTGCAGCCAGCTAAGCTAGTTATTGGGGAGTCGTGATTGCACTGACAGCGGTTTGGTTATTGAGTTGCGCTCTCCCCCCTTGGCTGTTCGGTGCTGCGGAGTCTATTATAATCGAACCCATCACGCCGGGTCATCGTCATCGTGGCCACCAATCGCTCGTTGATAAGCCAATCGAATAAATTGGACCGCACCGGTGCCGGTGCGGTCCACGCATAAAAAAACAGCAACAAACAACGTACGCAACAACAACAAAAAAAACACCAAAACGAAATCAAACACTCCCATGAGCCACCGCGCCTGGCTGCGCTGGTGGACAATTTACGCGTTTGCACCTACCGAATCGGTGCGGTCGTTCGCCGGAGTGGACGGCACGGCACGTAATCATCGATAGTCGTAATTTTTCTGGTAGTCGTGAAATGAATATTCATCATCGGTCAGTGTTGGGCCCGGGCACGCCCGAGCTCACCCTCGGTCCGGAAATGGACCATGGTGATGGCGATGATGATGATGGTGATGAACCGGCGGTGTATCCTGCGGCAAGGATATTCAGATGATTGAGTCGCTCGTGTGCCGGGCCGGGTCGCCGTCCGTCTCGGGTCGTCCGGTTTGGACGAAGGGCGGCACGACGATAAATTAGATTTTTATTCGATTACCTTTTTTTCTTATTTTGGCAGTCGCTCTCTCCGGGCACGTAGGTCAGTTTTCGAGCTGAACCGTGCTCGGTCTGACGGTGAGAATGGACGGCGGTCAATGTTTTGAGGGTGAATTTTACCAGTGCACCAGCTAGTTGGCTTCAGACAATACCTTTTCAAGGACTTAACAGTGATATGAATCATATTCGGACTAATAAGCCACTATGCAGCTGCTGTTCAGCTGCTAGCTATGAGAATTGCATGGCTTGTTTCGTATATTGCATACGTGCGGGAGAGAGTTTTGAAATTTGCCCTATAAACTAAATGTTGTGTGGGGAAATATTGAATAAATCGGCGCTAGTGAAACATAAGCAAACCGTTTATGTACTGACAGTTGCATACTTTTAGGCGCTAATTGGCTAATTACAACGGATGGGATGGATTACCTGTGTGACTGCGTCAGTTGGAGAAAACGGTTAATATATTCCGTATGATAATTGGATTAAATTCTATCAGCTTCAAAATAGATTCAATCGCAATTATTCATTGTGTAAACTAATAGCTAATAGCTTAACTAGTTAGCTGCTGTATGGGTCACACTGCGATGCGTCAAGTTGATTTTCAAGCGAATTTTCATCGTTTCAAACGTATCATATCATCATAAAGAATAAAGTCCTTTAGAACCGACTTAATATGAGGCTACTAATATGAGATATGAAATACAGCAAGATAAGCGGTAATTCCTAAATGAAGTCATGCATTACCAGGAATATTTACGAAACTTGCAAACAAAGTGTAAATTATGCGTTATCCAAGAGTTCATGTATTGTAGATTTAACAGCTTCCGGCGCCAATTGACTAAATACGTCGCAATATTGAATTAATTAATATTTGATCTCAATCGATGCTTTTTTGTACAGTGTCAACAAGTTTCGTCACACGGTACTACTCATTGGACAGACTGAGTTGATATATCCCGCGGTATTAAATCATATGTCACACAAATTGCATACTTTGTGGCTTGGAAATCATATTTGCGCCAGAAGGTATGCAGCTTACAATACGTTAACGCCTTAATAATTTTTCATCGATGGTTTATCTGTCAGTTCTGCAAAATATAAACATATAACACATAAATCGTTAGAACATACTTCCACAATTATTGCATTTCAAGCGAATTAAAAAATAATAATTCTCTATGAACTGCATCAACGCGTCATTCATGCTTATTACACGTTTTATTTGTCCGTTTTAATAACACTTGCAGCTGGGATCACACAGCCCACCCGCAAATCAATCGTCCCGCTTCAGAATCCGCACCTGATCATGCCCAATAGCACGCGGGCATTATTTTTATTATTAGCCTAATTACTTTACGATGGTGCGTCCACGAAGGAGGGATGAGGGTGGGGAAGGGGAGGGTGGTGGTGGCAAGGGATTAAATTTTCCGCCCAACTGCATTAAATAATAAACTCGATCGGCCCAATCTCGATGCGACCAATTAGCTTTTAATCCGCGAGAGCTCCGGATAAAACGGTCCATCGCGCCTCCTGGCGTCAAATGACGATGGGTGCGCGGGGTGTCCGCATTTGCCGCATCAAAATCTCGACGGCTGCTTAATATGCTGCTATTTTTCGCACCTTTGTTGATTTTTTCGTGC
>KZ068995.1:98694-112579 GCA_002091845.1 Anopheles cracens
CGTTTGATCGGTGGTTGCCGTGTTATTGCGAATTGCGATTCGCAGGGGTTGGTGTGTGCAGCTTTTGCTGTGTTGCGGGTTTCATGTGTGCAAAATAAAGCATATACTGCAGCACACGGTGCAGGCAGACTGGGGGAGCGCGTTTGGGGTAGAGGGTAGAGTTCAAGGAGCAAAAAAGCCATCACCAAACACACTGACATTGTTTGCCGTTCGTGTGGAGGGGGAGCGCACGGAACGCACTTTACCCTTACTGCGTTGGGCCCTTTTTCCGGTGCAGATGTTGCTGCTGCTGCTGTCAGGTGTTGGTACAACAGGCTTTTGTTTGAGAGTTAGCTATTTTTTCCATTGTGGGTGCCCGCAAGTTGTGCTCGGCGCGATATGAAGTGAGCAGGGGCCGTTGTTTTGCAAACACAACAGTGAAGCGCTTAGAGGTGCGTGGTGAAAAACAATGAAGGTGCGCAGCCTCCCGGAAGCGGGCGGGTGAACGGTGACGATGGAGGCTGCAGGGCTAATATGTAGGTCGATTTTTCGTTACGGTAGGGTGCGTGCAAATAATTTATAGCGAAAGGTTGAAAGTTGCCGTTGGTGGATGTTCAAATGTGTTTAGTTAATAGTGGGGTGCATAAGATAATTAATTTGTACGAAAGAGTTCACGGAAAGGGGTGTCCTAAACAAACATTAAACGACCAGAGACGAACAGAGTTCAAACCTCGATATAGCACTATAGCAGGGCTGATTTTAATGATTGCTATAGCGATTCGGCAATCTTGGTCACGGAAAGCTAGGAAGGATTCAAAACTTCAAGAAAGTCCTTTCAAGCATGTGGTTTGTATATCATAATTTAACGATTTTTACTTTTATACCGTTCTGGTTGTATTTTTAAGTTTAAAATTGATTATATTTTAAAATTGTAGTTAAAAATTGAGGGAAATATTGTTTTCAGGATGAAGTTTACCAAATCTAGACTAGAACTGAAAAACACCATCGGCTGAAAG
Source organism: Anopheles cracens (assembly GCA_002091845.1). NCBI lineage: Eukaryota > Metazoa > Arthropoda > Insecta > Diptera > Culicidae > Anopheles > Anopheles cracens. Next base: position 99,690 of record KZ068995.1, read on the forward strand.
GAATGAGTGCCGAATCAAGGCAGCTTCAATATATTTTGTCAAAGGCTGTTGTTGACTCTGTGAAAATTAACTTGCGGCCTCATGTTTTACAACTGTTTATTTTTTTAAATTATTATATATTGCTTATTGGTCTAAAAGCTCGTTTACATGAAGCGCAGCTCGGAAATTGTCGATTTAGTTGTCAAATCGTTTTTGGGTTTGGAAGGCGAAACTCAAGCGCAACTCCGGCGCAACTCGAAAGAAACAAACATTTTGATTTGGTTTGTCAACAAATATAGATGTTTGTAGCAAGGACATTGTATTTGAGTCATTGTAGTGTAATCATTTGATGAATTTAGTGATAAAAGTGAGGAAATACGGTCTGCTCCTTCTCAAGCGCAACTACCTTGCAAATTGTCGTGTCTACACGAAACGATGCCAATTTTATGTTTTTTTTAGTTGCGCCTGGAGTTGCGTTGGGAGTTGCGCTTCATGTAAACGGGCTTTAAGAATTTATGCCTGGATTCTAAGTTGTAATTTCATCGAGAAACTGATGTAAAAAGCGCAAAAAGTAGGAAAATACTAGAAATGTTTAGTTGTTCTGCTAAATATTATGCGTCCTTTCGGCGTTATCGATAACCGACAACGATAAAGGATATTGGAAAAAAGTTCCAAATCTAGATGATTGGGATGAAAGATTTGCTTCAAATCTGTAAAATTCAATAGAAAAGAAAACAAACTAAAAATACTAAACCCTCAACTAGACAGGTTTGCCTTTTCAAACTCATACGTGCCCTAAGCTGTTTTGAAAAAGTGTTAAATCATTGCGCCAGTTGGGAATGTGTAAGTGAGCACAGTTTGCGTTCTTATTTCTTAAATTGTACTACGATGTTTGCCCAGAGTTTTATAGGGAGCACTTTAAGATTGTAAATCGTTTATTCCTCTTAGATTATTTGATGCCGACTTAAGTACGGTAAACTCGTGCTAAGTTTGGCTGCAATGTTTAACCCGTGCTGGAAGCAGTACAGTCACTGACAGGCACGAACTTTCCCGATGAAGTACACATATAAATAATGAATTTTCCTGCTCTACCCTACTGGCTCCATCGGCTCCACCGGCTCGTCGAACAATGCAGATGAAAACTATTCGCCCGCTCTTCGAAGCGGTTCCGTTTTCCCAACCGAATCGCATCGCGTATTCCGATTGAACAATAGAGCGGGAAGATTATTTACCGTCCAGCTTAAGGAAATAATCCACTGCTCGGTTGCATTGTCCGCTGGATGTTCTGTTTTCGAGCTTCGCTCGCCGCGGAACCGTTGGCATGCACTGACAGGCTGCTTTGCCATTTTCAGCCCGACCAAGCACGATTTGGATGAGACAGTTGCTTTAGTTCCTCGACAGGGCATAAAAATCGTACACACATTCGCACACACACACACACAATAGATAAGCCGTGCAGGGGCGAAAGTTTACAGTGTACAGTCTCCCGAGGGGGTGCGTACGAAAGCGATGCTGCTTCCAGCGCCTGGGCGCACCTGGACAGCGTCCACCACCGTCATCACCACCACCTCACCGGAACTGGCGAAGATTAGTGAAAGCTGAAAGCAGATCCTCATAACGGCTCAGCATTTAAACCTTTCTGAAACTCCCCACGGATTAAATCTAATATAATATAATGGTATTAATTAAGATTAAACAGCTTTTTTACATCTCCGGAAGCTGATCCCCGTGGACCGGTTTGGGGTTGGGCGGGCAGGTGCGGTGGGAAAAAGTTGCACGTACCCGTCTGCTGGCCGCGCCAACCGCCCCCTTCGACCCCACCCCATCAATCCTTCCACTTTATCGTTCGCCTTCTTCGCAAGGGTACGGTGAGCTGCTGCGAACGTGTTAACGAGCCGTGTGTCTGACCGGTCGATCCACTTAGCGTTGGAGCTGGAGTTCGGCGGAAAGCGGGTGGTCAGCAAAACAGGGGGAACGTTCCGCGTGCGCGTGAGCTGAAGTGGAAAGTTTTGTAAAATTCCATTACCCCTGCGCGGTCCTTCGAATGCGTTCGTCCGCGCGACTGAAAGTGCAGTTGTGGGTACCGGCTGTGTGTGTGTGTGTGTGGAGTGGACCGTCGTCGGTAGTAGCAGAAGATAGCGAAACTCCAAATGACATCTGGGCCGCTTAAGATAATTAGATTTGAAAATGAGTGCAACCTGCTCGGGAGCACTCCCACTCGAGAAGGAGTGAAGGTTTCCATGTAAACCGTGCCAGCACCACCCGCACTGACCCCGCTGGAGGGCGAGTGAGGGAGGGAGGGAGGGGGGGAGGGGTCGAAGCAATCCGAAACTCTCGACTGTCCCTCGACTGTTTAAAGCGGCTGCGGGTCCGGCATAAATTATGCACATCACATTCGGAATTGTTTTGCCAGGACGAGGTTGGTGAGTGTATGTGGGAGAAGGCGTGGAGGAGCCGGGTGGGAGCTGGGCTGGCACCAGCAGTTTGTGTAGAACAAACGAACACACTCCCAGTCCCGTCCCAGCGCCATTCGTGGTCGTGGTTTCAGTAGGAGCCGAGTTTTGTTCAGCTGTCAGGCGGCCGCTGTGTTTTCGTTGCTCGTGACGGCAGGTACGTCAGCAAACCACTGGAAATTGTCAGCGCCGAGCCGAATTTTGGCGAACCCGCGAGTTAGGTATGCAATTTGCTTTTCACGAATTATCGACTGAACACACTTAGACACACACACGTGCGCGAAATTTCCGTTGCATAATTTATGGTGTCTCTTCACTGCTGCGTACCTGTGGCGGCTCGCACAGATCGTAGTGGTTCGCAAGCGTGGTTCCTGTATTAGTATGGGGCTGCACTACGACTGTATTGTGCATCATCGCACAGTGGGCTCGCTAGGACAATAGCTAACTTTAGTTCAATCGTTTCAGATTTGCTTACATACTTTTACATCAGGTCCTGGCTACAGGGTTTGTTCGTCAATATTAGACGCCAACAACATGTTGCTGTTTGTGTGATGTATTGAACATTAAATTGCGAAAGAAAAGGAAGTGTTTGGGAAATGAACAGCTTCCGCTTGAAAAATATTACTTAAGGAAAGAATATAGTTGTTTTCATAACATAGCCACTTGTTTCAAATGTAGTAACTATGTAAGTTGTTTAACAACCGATTTGATGTGTCGTGAAGGTGGTTTTCATAAATCATCACGATGATTTTTAACACATTGTACGATGTCTACTACGGTCACAAGGCAATTTGATCTGGATTGGTTGTCATATATTTTAAGTCAAATGTTAGACGCTTTTCTTTTATGTTTGAAAGCTATGAGTGAAAAGCTTAATTTCAATATTGTTTGCTAATATGTTCTCAGGGCACAATGTGATACTTGCTGTGCTTATATTATTGTATTTAAAAAAGCATGGGTAATTTAATATGAATTTAGTTTTCGTACAATAAAAAGATTGCTATTAGTTTTTGAAGTCTTTTTTCTCTCTTTCAGGTGTTTAAAATCAGCTGCTCGTACAAGCCTGTACTGTCAACTACCAAAAACGGGAGTTAGTATAGGAAGGTTGAACTTTAAATACTTATAACTATTAGATGAGCAGCTAGAAACAGTTGAAGGCTTCACAGATATCGTAAAATATATTTAGACTAGAATATATTCAAACACCAATAGCACAAAACTGCAGGAAACAAACGTTCCAAAATGTTAGATCAAATTGGGCATGGTATAACCAACGGGGTGTAATAATAGAAGTTTAACATAAGAAAGCATCATTTTATACTTCAATAATCCATATTTTATATGCAAAATTATTCTACTTTAAACAAACACACATTTAGTTTATAAATCCATCGCGATAGATTGTCCTGAAACAACTTCGCCCAAACTTCCGTCGCACGAAAAACGCACGAATAAATGAATTTATCATAGCTTACCGGTCTGTTTTTCGGCCGCCTTCAGCGTGTACGCCTGCAGCAGGATCGGTTCGCTGCGGCCGCGCATGTTCGTGGCGTAGATGACGATCTTCAGCAGCAGCCCGGCGTCCAGCCCGTTGACGGTGAAGATCGGCAGCTTCGTGGACACGTTGGCGAGCAGGGCGTGCGTCTGCTGGTCGTAGATCTCCATCACGAACCACTGGCGCTGGCCACCGTCGAATCCTGGAAGTGGTTGGATAGAATATTTAAGTATGCAAGCAAGGTTTTGATTCACACTAAGCCTTAAATAAGCTCGCCATGTTTTAGACATTCCTGGGAAGCAGAAAAATTGTTTAAACAATTCTATCCGGGTTTATTCGCGAACCGAGTAAATCCCTCGGTGGAGTGTGTTGCACATGCTATTGTCGAAATAAAAACCGGCACTCTTCGCAAACGGTGAGGTGAGTTGTGTTTAATTGCATAATAAATGCTCCTGGTGCATACTCCACACAGTCCGAGGGGGCGTAACTCGGAATTGAGCGGTTACACGAGCACGAGCTTTCGCGTAAATCCTGGAACTTGAATACCAGCGGCTAGGTGAAACATTCGCGCAAAACGGGTGCGTTGCATTACTGGCATCGTTTTTTTTCTACCATCCCTCGCGCAACTATTTGTGAAACTTGTCGGGTTGAGTTGAGCTGTCATTTTCGAGTTGGAGGTCTGAAACATATCAATTTGTACCAACAAAAAAAACACACTCCACCCCAACAGCGGACTAAGCAGGGTGCTCGGTTGCATGTGGTGGCTTCGAACAAAGTTCGGAAGGTTTGTTTTTGCCCCACAAGTATGTATGTGAACAGCTGCACCAGTTCGGAACAGTTGGTGAATCGGGCAGCGCTTTGATTTTTTTTAATGCTCCACCCTGTGACGGATTATTGTGACAGGATCTGTAACAATGTTGTCGTGTTCGGTTGCACAATGGCTGCGTGTGTGCTTAGCAACATTGCGACTAGAGGTAGAACAAAACGACAAAAAAATGCACCTCCCGATCGGAATGCATTTAATGGGTGCTTTAGTTATTGCTACAAGGTTGCCGCCGGTGGGAGGCTCTTTGTGTGATTGCACTGTCGAGTAGGGGTTTCATTCCACATGTGTGAAACAAATATGTGCTCGATTGTGCATAATAGAGGTGATGCAAATTGTTGTTCGTTTTTGCTAGTGGCCGGTTTGCTCCGTTCCTTGCCGTTCGAAGGCATACGTTTAGATGCTTTGCTTTGCTAATTAAACTGATTTGCCCTCACACATGTGGTGTAAAAACGTGGAGCAATTGATTAGTTATATTGATATATTGTTAGTAGTTTTTTATTTTTGCTAAATGAGCTCAACTGAAATTGTTTTTGATTTTTAACACCAAACAATATTTTTTATTTTTACTTTTCGCAATGCTTTTTCGTCTTGACTATTATCAGAAGGTGAACAAAATATGAATAAAAAATGAGAATCTGACCATAAATTAATAGCTGTTCAAAAAAACTCGATTAATTTGTAATAAACAGTTGATGAAAAGAATTTGCGTGTACTTGATACATGAAAATATGGTAGTAGTTGTTGTTTATGCTCACACATTATGAAGCTTTTTTAAATTAAAAATCTGACTAATATCAATTTAATATGACGTACTCCGATTTGGATTTTTTTTAATTTTTTCATTGTAGCTTTTTTATGCGACACATTCTCAGATCATATATGGCACGTATGAAAAATGAAATAACAAGATGACATAAATTCTTCTTATTCTTAATATATGTAGTTTCGAAATAAAACTATGTTAAGACTATTCACATTATTGATTGACGATCTCTGCTCACTTAATTTTTATAGTTATTTTCGCCTTTTACATTTTTCAGAAGGTTTAGAGGTTTCATAAAATGTTATATCGTTCCACCTTTAGTGGTCTGGGGTAAGTTTTGGGAGCCCGACATTCACATTACAGAACCGGTACCAAAATCCAAATTCGATCGTTGCACTCTAGCAAGAATAAACTATCCAGTTATGATGGTCGTTACTCCTAGAAGAAGAAGCTTGCTCCGATCAAGATTTATAATGAGGCTAGTAGAGTTTTTTAAATTGGCATTTGAAAGAGTTCACCGTTTTCATTTAAAGATATTTTAACCATTTCCAGCTAACTGTACAACGATTTCAATAAGGTTTGTTTCCATTTGAAGTATGCAAGGTAAGCTGGTGAAATCAGCGCAAGATAACAGTCGAGCACTTTATCCTAACTCAAGCAGCAATCGTTTGCTGCACATACAATGCGACCTTAAACGACCTGCAAACAATTCTTCATCCGTAAGGCAAAAAGCGTTTCGGAAAAAGAGCAAAAACCTCTCATTTGTCGCATGTCGCCTGAATGCAGAGAGACTGTGTGCGCAGATTTCGCTACAACAGCCGTGGAGGTGAATTGTTTATTTAGTGCATTCACTTTCTCTGCACCGCTCACCTTCATTCAGGACGAAAAATTAAGCTCACCACACGCACAGGAGCAGCAGTAAGCAGGTGCGACTGGAGGTGCGTTCGGGCACCTACAGTCTGGGACAGATTGTTTGCCAGACACAAGGGTCCGGGATTGGGGCGTACCGGCGTTCGTTAATTTTATTTGTTGGATTCCTGGGACCAACAAAACAATTCGGCAAACAACGTCCCCGCCCTTGTGGCTCCGGCGGGGGGAGTGAAACGGGGCAGCTTCCCGGAGGACGTCTGCGAGTTTGTGGTAATTCGATGACTTTACAGTAAATTAAAACTGTCACGAGATGCGACGTTCGGATGAGATATTCGCCCAGATGGGAGTTGGTGTCCCGGTGCCCCGGTGGATACGTCCTTCGGTTCGGCTCGTTTCTGTGCTGCTCTTGAGCTTGAGCACTGTCGCCTGAACGAACGAAACTCCCGATAACTATGGGCAAAAGAGCGGATTGTGCTCCTACGGTGGTGTCGTGTGACACGTAAAAGTTCGGGAAGGCGAGGAAGGAAAAATGGAGAGCCTTGGCGGAAGACAAATATCAAGACGGGGACCTCTTAAGGATTTCTCTCCATTACTGCATCCATCGCCAAGCAAACCAAACCAAAAGGGGTTCAGGTGCCAAAGTTCAGGGTAGTTCAGGTGCACCGTCACGGCCAGCGTTTGGGAGACCGGCAACAGGAACTTTAGCACTTTAATGATGTGCCGCCATAATTTACCTGCTTGAGGTTTGGGAACCGGCTGCGGGTTTTGCTTCGTACCGGGTTTTTGATAACCGACCCTCAGTCCCTTCTCCCGCTTCTCGGTTTCCACACGGGTGCCATTTACCGTGATGTGGCCATACAGCCGGGACGATTCCTGAAGGCAATCCCGGACGTAGGGGACGTAGCGAGCGCACCGAAAGCGCATCAGGCACGGAGTTTATGTCGCCTGCAATTGGAGCGGCATCAAGCGGTGGAATTGTGTTCTTTACTTTGCGGTGCGGTGCCACGAAAGGTTCGGTTCTCGGTTTGGTTTCTTTTCGGGCTGGTCGTCTGTTCGGGCCGGGCTCTGCGGCACTCCCTCCCGGGACACGGCGCTGATAAGGAATGTGAAAATTTAATTTAGCGAGCAGTGTGAACATACGGGACACGGGCCGGGCGGTTTCGCTTTGGGTAAAGCGTCGTCTTTACAGCGCAGAAGTTGATTTTAAAGAGCGAATTTGCAGTAAGCACCGGTTGGGATTGTAATCCTTTTCTACCATGCTTGGTAGCGGCACGAAATGGGATCAACAGGAATAGTTTAAAGCGATGAGAAGGTGTATTTTTATACCTTGTTTGCATTACTGATACACTAATTTTCAAAGCTTGTCAAAGATATACAATGATTTTCCACACCCTTCAATATAAAGTTTTAGTATGCTTGATGAAAATGTGTGATTTATTAAAAATATTTTTTCTAGCAATACGGCCAGGCCGTCCCGCCGTTTCCGATTAAATAAATAAATAAACATATTTTTTCTCTTTTCTTCATACTGCTTTTAGTGTTTTTTTATAGAAAATATATTTTATTGCGTCTGAATAATAAGGATGTGCTCATTTTTTGTGTCTATAGTGCACTTCGTTAATATTGTTATGCAAGCTAGTTGGTTGTTTAATTAATCGGTAACCTTACCGGAGTCTTATTGGAGCCTTATCGGAACCTTATCTAAGCCATATCGGAACCTTATCGGGGTCTTAACGGAATCCCATCGCAATCTTTTAGGAGTCTCAACGGGGCCTTATCGGAGACCCAAATGAAGTTTATCGAAACCTTATTGGAGACCTTAAAAAATTTATCGAAACCTCATCGGATCCTTTCCGGAGCCTTATCCGAACCTTATCGGAGCCTTATCGGAGCCATATCGGAACCTTATCGAGGCCATCTCGAAGACTTAGTGGAATCTTATCGGAACTTTATAGGAGCCATTTGCCTGTTAGGGATCTTATTGGAGACTTAAGGAAACGTCATCGAATTCTTAGCGGATCCTTATCGGAGCCTTATTGGAGCCTTATCGGAACTTTTTCGAAATATCATCGGAGCTCAGAAGCTTATCGGAATCTTATCGGAGCTTTTCAAGAGCCTTAACGGGGCTTTATGGGAACCTTATCGGAACCTTATCATAACTTTATTGGAGCTTTATAGGAGTCTTAACGGAGCCTTGTAAGAACCTTATCATCAAATGGGACGTATTCCGCTCTCTGATTCCTCTCATTGCGAGCAGACTATTCTTTGTTCAACCTACTGTTATCCTCAATCGTACAACATTGCGAGCATTAGAAATTGGTCATCTTTGAGCAATTATCAAACAAATGTAACGCAATTCCAATGACCGGGGCACTCCGCGGGCAACTTCGCAGGACCACGGCCCCCTGCCATTATCCCGTCAACGGGGCAAAGCACACCAGGGTAAAGGAACGCACGTGTAATGGAGTGGATCGTTTGGCATTTATGCCCGGGGTCATGTTTACACCCCTTACCGCCGCGGCAACCGGAGCAATTACCGGAAGCTAATGTGTGCCACAAGTACCTGGGACAGGGGGGGGGGGCATTCGAAGAAATTTTCCGCCACAGCACACAGGCCACCCCGCCCCGAGGCGCAATCAATCGAGGGAGAATCGGTTTTATTGCACCATTAGCCACCTGCACCAATACGCCCGGGCCCGGGTGTTTTCCGATTCTTTCGCATCCGTGCGTACAGGACGGGCTGACGGACGGTTTCAGGTTTATTGGGTCATTTTCAGCCGAGCCTCCCGGGCCGTTTTTATGGCACGCGGCAGAGGGTCGCCGAGTGTGACGCGCGTTTCCCGAGAAAGGGTGTTAATTCTTTACTATCGACACACGCCGTGATGGATGGTTTCGGTTCGCAATGGTACGTATCGGTACGTTCCAGGTCGGAGGGGGTGGGGAGAGGGGGGGTGGCCTCCTTCACCCTTTACGCCACATATTTAACCTTTCTTCGTGCGAACCACGAAGACTTGTGGGTACGCCATCCGCGCGGCTCGACACTCGATACAGGCGAAAATCTAATTTCATGCCCCAACGAGAGAGAGAGCTTTCCAACATGCTAATGATGAGAGTGTACCGCCATCGCGGGCCACATTCGTTATCGCTCTCGAAGCGCTCCTGGAGCGCTTTTGCTGCGTGCTCCGGCATGCTCCACGCCAAACCGCTTCCCTCGCAACAACGATCGTAATCGGGACACGCGGGAGATTTGAATTCGCCGCTCCTGTGGCCGGTGGCACTTCAACACGTCCAGAGCCGTTGGTCATTCGGAGCCGCACGTGAAACAGGAGGAGGGAGCCGACACGAAACGGCCCCATCATGGCTTTTCCACGGCCAACCGACCCGGTTGCCTGCTCGGTGTCCTTCAGGCACATCGGATCGCGTGTGTCGCACACCGAACCTAGCCTACGTACGTATATTTTTTCCTTAACGTCGACCTCCGTACCTACCTACCTGTGGTAACCCATTCGGCACGGGAGCTAATGGCGAACCTGACACACGCTCACGACACACGCTGTGTCGGCTCTAATGGCGTTGGCGGTGCGTTGTGGTTGTGCGCGGCACTATTGATTGAAGTTAATTTCCCTCACGACCTTGGGCGTGCGACGAAGGGACTTTCATTCCACATAATGGCGGATTTGGCAGGCCGAAACGTGATATCCCGCAGGAGAGTTCTGTACATGATAAGTCGGGCAGGCAAGCGTCAAGCGTCGTGCCGAGTGATGCGGTGTCGGTGGGAATTGTTAGCACCTTCGCTAGGGCCAGGTGAGGTGAAAGAAACAAACGGCCGCTGAAGTTGACCTTCAAGGTGCTAAAGGGCACACGCACTAATGGGACGTATTAATTGTGGGAAAATATAGACATCGGCAGTAATTGCGCTACGGTACTCAACACTTCCTGCCAAAAAGTGGGTTTTGGGACATTTGTGCGGGGTTTGCCACGGCACGGGAGCAACATTAAACGTGTAATGGATCGGGTCGAACGTCGGCTTAATTTATTTCTTTCTTTAATGTAAGAAAGAACCAATATAATGACGTCAAATTGATGGATATTGGAAGAAGTGTTTTTCACTACTCGTTGATTGGTTCTACAGTAGAAAAACTGTTCGCTATTGCTATCTTTTCGCATTGTTCCATTGAACGTTCAACATGAGAGAACTGTTAGTATCTGCACGATTGTTTTGCTTACTAGTCCTTCCGGTATTTTTGTAAAACTCTTACTAACAGAGATCTCCTCATTATGACGAACATATTTGCGATGTACTATCATGCTTTATCACTTCATGAAAGATATGTATTTCGTGATATTGTTAAATATAATGTTGTCCCAATCTGTTGGTACTGATTTATTTAAAAATAAATGAACATTAAAAATACTTTATCCACATAGGAAATGAACAAATTAACGCTCAGGAGACATCTTTAGTGAAAGGTTGGGTTGTCTGGATTTGGGTGGAGTTATTACTAAACACCAAAGCTATTTTGAAACATTTTGGAAACCTCAACTTTCCAATTCCATGAAAAAACAAACAACTTATGTATTTTACTGGCTACAAGCGATTCTTTTCAAAACAATAATTAGTATTTTAGTGTTTTAGTGTGTGGGTTGTTTCGATTTGTACTATTTTTCTAGAATGTCACAGACAGTCCCATTTTAGATATGATAGAGGTATGATATGGATATGACAGGTCTGTCTAGACAATCTTGAAACTTACGGTTTCAGTAAATGTTGAAGTCTGATAATATTTTAAACCTTTTCAACATTTCGTTTACCAATTCTTCGAACAAGCTCCTTGCAAAAAGTTCTTGATTTGGATACATACACATTTGGAACAGGAAACACTTTCAATAAAAAGTATATTATTACATGCACTATGGAGTAACACAGCAATAGTTATTGAAATTGTCCATTATCTGACAACAGGTCGACCTATACAATGCGTTCGGTTGAGCAGCGAAAGAAAAATGATGTGAACACAATTAGTGCACAAATCCGAAATCTACACAGAACTGCAATTAAATCGATCCATACAGCTTAAACCAAAGGGGGCCCAACTGTTCAATGGCCCCACATCAAAAACACCGCCCTGCAACGGGCCACCAGCACGGGAATGCTCATTTGCAGCCGGCACTCGATTCATTTGCGCTTGCACGTGCCGGTGCGGATGTCAATCATATTCGCTTCACTTAATTGTATTATCTTCCCTTCCCGCGTCAGCGCAAAATAAACGTATCAATGTAAAACATCGCCACAATCGTCACCATCATTTTCATCCCGATCGGTACGACATCTTCCGGCGATTGATGCGATTGTGATGGGTGACGGATGAGCACGGTGTGCGTAACCGGTACCGGCACATCAAAGTTGGCGTTTGGCCCCGACGGCTGTACCAGCGCGTGAGCCTCAGTTAATCTATTGTCCACAGCCTGCTCCAGCCGTCGAGCCGCCCCACGTCCTGACAGCCGCTGACGCTGACGAGATAAACAAATGATGGTGAAATAATTACCTTCAGCACAGTCGACCTCGAGCGACTCGGACGTCTGGTTGACGAGGGAACAGTTGTACGGCATCTCGGGCTTCCCGGCCGCAATCAGATGAAACACGCACGGTTCCTTCTGCTGGCCGACCACGTTGTCCGCCCAGCACATGATCGTACCGTAGTCGAGCTCCTGCCGGGAGGGAGAGAGAGAGAGGGAGATAGTGAGCAGATCGCATTGGAGGCAGCATCAATGCCCATTCAGTGGTTGATAGTGACGGTTGTGTGCGAGGCAAATGATATAGATGAAATAATAAATATGTGATTTATGTGCATTTCATTATGCTGACTGCTTAATGTGTGCGGGCGGTATTGTTACGAGCGACGACTCACTCGATGGGTGCTACATGAAGTGCGGACTATCGATTCCACTTCAACCGACGGCCGGGTGGGTGTAGTAATTGGTCGCGGCTGTGTGTCCCGGGTGCGTCTAATCGCCGCGAGGCAATGTATTGCGAAGACGAAGCGTGGCCGGTTATGATTTGTTGCCGGAGTGTGTCTGTGTGTTTACACGACAGAGCATGCGACAACAACGCAGCAGCAGCAGCCGGCTGTGAGGTGTAATCTATGTAGGCAGACCGGGTGAAAAGTTTGTCCTATCTCAATCAAGCTCGCCATGAGCGGCTGAATGTAAACATGACCCACGTGTGTGTCGGGAGCTGGGGGCGAGCGTTGTAGGCATGTTTGCACGCATTGTTGGGCTGCAATTTCGAGGCGCGCGCACACACATTCACAAAATATTGTTCCAAACTGCAGCTGCACCGTCGGTGCACATCGGTGCACCGTGCAACTGTGTGCAGAGACGCACACGACCCAACCTCCGAACCGGGGTTGACCAGACAAAATATTTGTGTTTTGTGCACGGAATTCGGTCCGTGATTTGCTGAGCTACTTTACTGCGGCCACCGTTTACGTCCCGGCTCGCAAG
>KZ068995.1:130522-141533 GCA_002091845.1 Anopheles cracens
GCCACTCGCGAAACTCGCATGGTGTGCATGGTTTCTCTTCCGCGTGTGACATGTGGCACAAGGGGGTTTAGATTGTTCGGTGGCTTTGTTTGCGCGCGCGCACGCGTATGTGTGTGTAGAGCCCGTATACTTCGCGCTCGTCATCACCTTTTCACCTCCGTCTGCAGGCGGCAGCCGACAGGCAGGTGACAATGGACGAGAAGTGTTGTTGGGATGTTGGAATGTTGGAATCGCTTTTTCCGAGAACAGCGTTTTCTCGCTGCTTTGTTCGCTCCCCGGTACCCATTGCTCGGGCTTTTCTCAGTGAGGAGTACTTTACAGTAGATAGCGTGTTTTTCCCCGTACAAGAAGCTAATGAAGAATACTTTTAAACCCGTTTTTTCATCTGTGATGGGACCGGTATGAAGATGCATTGGGCAATGTGTCGTGTGAACAACGAAGACACATGCTGGTATTCGTGAAATGTTGGGAGTTTTATTGTTTCCGGTCGTCAGCCTTTACTGGTTATGAAACGTTGGTTCAAGCTCTACTTGCCAGCTAATATTTCATCGTTTTATACGAAGGTGAGAACGCAAAAGAATGAGAAGATAGTAAAAACCCCTTTCGATATATTAAACTCAACACATTTGCGCCAAAAAGAATGCAATCCGCAACACACAACGCATCATAAACGCTTTATCTGATATTTAGATATTAACAACATCTTTGAGTTTGAAGTTTTCAAATTCTTTGAGAATATTTCCTTTGCTGTACAGCACCCAACGTTTAATACTGCAGAAAACAGGAGTGAAGCGAGTGTTGAAAATCGGCTTAAAAACTTACACATCACTTTCAGGTCAACCGTATTGCTCTCGCCGTCACCTTCGACGTTCGACGCGATGCAGGTGTAGTTCCCGGCCTGATGACGTGTCACCGTCTGCAGCGCCAGTGCGGTACTGCTCATGATGACGCCCGACTTGGAGTTGTGCTGCACGGCTTGATCCTGCGAAACGAGAAGGCGGAAGATGGAGAAAACTTGTTCAGATCATTTGGCAAGCGAACGTTAGGAGCATATTAAACAGCACAAGACCGATAGAGGCAGCAGCGGCAGCACCAGCAGTACCACCACCATCGGACGATAGCGAAACGTTGTGCTCATAAAGGCGACACCAAAACGCACCTTTCCCGAGATGAAATTCGCACAAAAATTCGTCTGCGGTGTGTGGTGTGCTGGCGGCGGGCGCTGTGCAAAGAATCCCGGGCGCCCGGGATCCGTTTTCCCTAAGCGACCATCGGCAGAGCAAATGAAGCCTGCGTTCCGTGCCGCGCGACTCGAGCAGCGTGTTGAATGTTTGTGACTTGGTACCGGTGCGTGTGTGCGTGTTTTTTTTGTTGTTGTTTGCTCCACCGTTCGCCACGCTGCTCACCTATGCGGAATCAGCTTTGAAGTTATTAGTCAATGACACAAAATGAGCGAGCGTAGCGGGTGGACCGTGGGTTGTGGGTTTTGGCGGCGGGGCCGGCGGCAGTGACACGGCAGTGACAGCGCGACGGCTGCCTCACGAGATGGCAGGTACATTAAGTGAAATAAAATTTTCGTTATGATCATAAAAATATGCTGCCGAGGCCGATCGGTCGGATGATGTTGGTACACGATGTTGCTTTTACAGCGCGCGGCAAGCAAACAACATCTCCCCGCTCGAAACGCGAACGAAATTGGGCAGGCCAGGGCAAAAGGTTGTCGGCGGGCCTGTCGGATCCCGGGCTCGGAGGGCAACGTCAAAAAGTGAGGAGAAACAAGTGCGCTGGCAGTAAATTTGAGCTTTATTATTATGATTATTTATTTAGAGTCTGCAGTGGGTGCCCCGTTTCCCGTTTCGCCCGGCCCTATTAGGCGCCGTTCGGTGCTGTCTCATTGTGTGCCGTACGCAGCCACTTGCAGGGCGTGCGCTACCAGGCGCCTCCATTTGGCGTTTGATGCTGCGAAACCACTCCGGGCGGCATTTTTTTCCCCCGTGCGTCGGCCCAATTCTTTACCACACCCGAAGACCATCCGCGCAGGATATATCGGGCGCATTTAGTACGCATTTTGTTCGGCGGTTGTAACTCCCGGCTTGTTAGTTATGCGATATGGGATGGTGCGCGCGGGCGACGTTTAACGATTTTAGAGGGCCACGCTTGTTTTTTTTTTCGTTCTGCTTAAGCGACCAGCGAGGAGCGCGATGCTATCAAAACCATCGCATCGGCAGAAGCAAAATTGGGCTTCTACACCGCGCAAACACGGCAGCGCACTTTAAATGGTCCAAAAAGGGGGTGGGGCCCGAATCCGGTAGGACCATCCGCGCAGGATATATCGGGCGCATTTAGTACGCATTTTGTTCGGCGGTTGTAACTCCCGGCTTGTTAGTTATGCGATATGGGATGGTGCGCGCGGGCGACGTTTAACGATTTTAGAGGGCCACGCTTGTTTTTTTTTTTCGTTCTGCTTAAGCGACCAGCGAGGAGCGCGATGCTATCAAAACCATCGCATCGGCAGAAGCAAAATTGGGCTTCTACACCGCGCAAACACGGCAGCGCACTTTAAATGCTGCAAAAGAGGGTGGGGCCGGAATCCGGCGCGGTGCAGCAAAAAGCCGAACAGGGCAGGTGGAGACCGCGGCCAGGTGTCGTAAAAAGGCATGAATGAAAACGGCCAGGGGTGCTGCAGAGAGCAAAAACGAACGCGTTGCCCGCGGTGATATGTGGGGCTTAAAAATAACACCAGACTCCACGTTAACACCGCCCCGGAGGTGATGGGTTTTGTTGGGCTCTTTCTCGTTTCGTCCTGTTTTTTTTTGTGCGCTCACGACGGTGAGATTATGAATGTTTGGCTGGCATCCCCGTCACGACAGTAGCATCGTACATTATGATCCAACCTCGCGGCCCGCGGTAAGTTAACGCTTAAACGCACAAATAACGCATCATAATGCGCCGTACGTATGTGTGTGTGGGAAGCGTCATACCATTCCGTGCCCGTCTTTACTGCAGTGAGGCAAAACGGTTGCCAAGGGTAGCATTTTTTTGGGGCTTCATCCACGTGGGGATCGATTTTCATCAAACTTCCTGCCGTTTTGACGGAGCTCGAGTCAGACCCGGTTGCGCGTCGGCAGGGGGACGGCAGTAAGACTTGTTTTGCATTATGAATTTCCGGCACGTGGGGCAACAGAAGGGCGTAAAAAGACGGGCGTACACCGGGTAGTATTTCGGCACGGCAATAGTAATATTGCTGAGCATTTCATTAAAACGGAGCGATGCGCAAAAACGAGCATAATTCTCTCGCCGGGCGCATTGCGCCGGAAGTAATATTGCTGAGCATTTCATTAAAACGGAGCGATGCGCAAAAACGAGCATAATTCTCTCGCCGGGCGCATTGCGCCGGGGTAGCGGTGTGGATGAATATTTATGTGACGCGATGCAATCAAGAGACGGTTTGGTTATCTAACAGTTCATTCATGTAATGCTCTTGGGTGCATTACTTCGGTTAAATAGTTTGGGTCATATTAAAACTTTCAATCGTATATAACGGTTTACGTACGAGAACGTTGCTTTATTAGTTCACATTTTCGTAACCATTTGCATGTGCTGAAATAATCGGCTGTGAAGAAACTTGCAAAGTGAGGCTAAATAGAACTCAAAACCTTTTTTTAGTCAAGACGAAATGTGATTCTTTCAGGACAAAATGTGTCTCGTGAATTGATTTTACATATCTAATTTTAGTTTCTCAATGTGATTTAATGTTAAAAACTTATGAAAGCATGGCGAAATAAAATTCATAATGATATATTTTAAATGATAATTTTAAACAGCTCAAATTTAAATTATTTTTCTGAATTACATTTTTTTATTAGTTTTGTTTAGACATACTTTTC
Organism: Anopheles cracens; assembly: GCA_002091845.1. Lineage (NCBI taxonomy): Eukaryota > Metazoa > Arthropoda > Insecta > Diptera > Culicidae > Anopheles > Anopheles cracens. Next base: position 134,410 of record KZ068995.1, read on the forward strand.
AATTATGTTAATATGAAGCTACAGACTTTCGCTTGTTTTTGTGCTCGTCATCGCTTGTTTGTGCAACAAAGTAATATAACAAATTGACGTCTTCCAACATGTTTTACCAGCAAATTTTACAGTGCACAGGGAAAAAACGGATAATGCTATTGAGCATCTAACAGAAGCGAACAAATAATTAGATTTTATTGTGCTTTGCGACAAACTCAAGAGCGCAACGTGAAGAAAGTAAAAAAGAGCTCAAACATCCTCAAAAAAACGTTCGATAAGTCAAAGTTTCGGATGCTAGGAAGCAAACGGGAAGCTAACTTTGCCACATGAACCGAGCACAACAACAAAAAAACTCTATGTTTTTTTCATGTTTATTTCTTCTCGCATCGATCAAGTGCAGCTGCTCGGCAACAGCGAGGCACCGGTCCGTTTCGCTCATCTTCGCCGTGCGATGCGATGATTTCGTCAATTTCCACGAAAATTTCCACGCCTGCCAGAGCAGCGCAAACAACGCAAACTTTGGCCACGTGCGGTGCAGCCGGTAGTAGCGAGCGTGGTACAGGGAGCAGTAAAAATATCCTCCAGCTAGCTTGAACGGGCCAATAGAAGAACGCAATAAAAAAAAACAGGACGAACCGTGCCGAGCCAAAGACAACAAAACGGATCACTGCCGCCCGGAACGGCACCGTAGGACGACGAAATGCTGTCATTTTGTGCCAATTTGGTGTGTCATTTGGTGCCGTGGAAAATTCGACTTCGACCACGCTTTGTTCCTGCTGCTCGCCTTTCCTTGCCCACCTCAAAATGATGCAGTTCGGCTTTTAATCGTTTGGAATCGAGGCATCCTTTCCGGATGCCACCATCTCGTACGCGATGAACACGTTAATTGTGGACGTTGTTACAAGCGTCCAATTTGGCGTCCGGAAATGGCGATTCCGGTTTGAAAGGAAAGCACCACAAACACACACACACACACATACGCCCACAAAAGAAAATCGACCGATCATTAAACTGACCATTAGCATCTTGTTGGCAAATGGTCCCCCCTCCCGTTCGACTTTTCGTTCGCCGTCCGTCCGTGGGAGGACATTTGAGACGATTTCGTTCGATCGCTTCTCGGTTTGCCGCCATTCCGCCAGTAAAGTGTGATGAAATTAAATTTCCGTTAGAGTAAAGCCGCCGGTAATTGAAGCGAAACTGCGCCCGTGGTGGCGCATAATACCGCTCGGCAGGCACGGGAAAATGGTGAAGTGAATGTAATTTCGCAATCAACCTTCCACTACACACCGAACGTGGTAGCAAATGATGCTGGAAAGATGTGAGGAATCTATCGGTCGGTGTAGTATCCGCAACCAATTACGCCGCCTGGTCGGGTTGCTTCGGGTTGGCTCGATGACGTTCGAGGGTTTGTTCGACTCTTCCTTTCCACCAGCCCGATTCGAAGCGAAACCTGGGTGAGAGTTTCGCAACTCCTTCGTTTGTTATTCCCACGTGGGAGAGAGAGAAAGAGAGAGATGTAATGGAACAGATAGCACACCGGGAACGGCAGAAGCTCCCAGCCGGAAGCCGGTTCTCGGCTGAATGCGTGTGGGTCGCTAGTAGGAGTCGGAGCCGCTCGTTACCGGTTGTTGCCCATTATCTTTCACAGTGCTTCCAGCCCCGCTAAATGTGGCACTACGCCAGCGGCCTTGCTTCTAGTAGCGTTGTTAGACAATGTCGTTTAAAACATGCCTGAAAGGGGGGCTCAACAGTAGATTAAATTATTATTGTCGTTACACACATACAGACAAGGTCGGGTCGGGAGCTTTTCACCGACCCCGTGACCGACGTGTGCTCCATTCAAGGACGATTGCTTTCGGTCCGCGCACGAGGAGAACGGTAGAACCCCTTTCAAAGTGGCGCGCTTCTGATAGGAAAAGAAAACCGCCCGGAAACCGGAATGGAGTAATCAAGAGTGCAGTGAAAATGAAAATTACACTCTTTTCCACCACCGAACCGGGAATCCCCCTCCTTTTCAAAGGAGCGAGACGCGAGGAGGCAATGAGATTTTTTCACGGAGCGCTCGTTCACTCATTTAATGGGCGACCATTACACGGGCGTTTTTTCTGTCCATTCCCTTTCGGGCGTGCTTCACACACACCAGGAAGTGCAGTTCGGCTTTTAATCGTTTGGAATCGAGGCATCCTTTCCGGATGCCACCATCTCGTACGCGATGAACACGTTAATTGTGGACGTTGTTACAAGCGTCCAATTTGGCGTCCGGAAATGGCGATTCCGGTTTGAAAGGAAAGCACCACAAACACACACACACACACAAGCCGGTAGTAGCGAGCGTGGTACAGGGAGCAGTAAAAATATCCTCCAGCTAGCTTGAACGGGCCAATAGAAGAACGCAATAGAAAAAAAAAACGACGAACCGTGCCGAGCCAAAGACAACAAAACGGATCACTGCCGCCCGGAACGGCACCGTAGGACGACGAAATGCTGTCATTTTGTGCCAATTTGGTGTGTCATTTGGTGCCGTGGAAAATTCGACTTCGACCACGCTTTGTTCCTGCTGCTCGCCTTTCCTTGCCCACCTCAAAATGACCTCCACCCGCCGACCCATGCGGACATTACCCGGAAGCCGCCGGTAGCTGCTGGTGAAAAAATGCGCGCGCCTTCCGCGACGCGCAATGATTACAAAAACAATAAAGTAATAAAAGAAAATTAAATTCTACCGGGCAAATGTGTTCATTCAACGTTTATTTTGGACGCGCTGAAAAGCGCTTTTATGGGGCAGCATAAACAAGGGTGCGAGTGTTGAGCTATTTTTTTGTGTGTGCTTTGTTTTGTGTTCCCCCCGAGCTGGCAAAAGACAACTATTGGCAGGGGAAAGCGATCGGGGGGGAGCAAATGCGACCGGGAATCCTGTAGGGTTGCTTCGGGTTGGCTCGATGACGTTCGAGGGTTTGTTCGACTCTTCCTTTCCACCAGCCCGATTCGAAGCGAAACCTGGGTGAGAGTTTCGCAACTCCTTCGTTTGTTATTCCCACGTGGGAGAGAGAGAAAGAGAGAGATGTAATGGAACAGATAGCACACCGGGAACGGCAGAAGCTCCCAGCCGGAAGCCGGTTCTCGGCTGAATGCGTGTGGGTCGCTAGTAGGAGTCGGAGCCGCTCGTTACCGGTTGTTGCCCATTATCTTTCCCAGTGCTTCCAGCCCCGCTAAATGTGGCACTACGCCAGCGGCCTTGCTTCTAGTAGCGTTGTTAGACAATGTCGTTTAAAACATGCCTGAAAGGGGGGCTCAACAGTAGATTAAATTATTATTGTCGTTACACACATACAGACAAGGTCGGGTCGGGAGCTTTTCACCGACCCCGTGACCGACGTGTGCTCCATTCAAGGACGATTGCTTTCGGAAAAAAAACTCTTTATAAAAAACTTAATATTTAATTCTTCAGACGTAATATTATTTGCATCAGTAGTAATAAAGTAAATTTCTAAAAGTAGTAGGTTGTAAATTTCACTGTCAATACACAGTCTTGTTTATAAAATCGCATGGCTGAAGTTTCGGTAGGAGTTTTAATAATAGCATCTTTGCTTTTGCAGTAATTAACTGTCATGAAGTGAGGCACCATGCGCCTCCATTGTAGAAATCGTTTTTGTGAATTTATCTATATTATAGTTGATTAGCGTGATTAGCATATATTCGTGGAAGAACCATAAGAGTTTCCGTCTGCTGCAACGTGTTGATTTTATATAGTAATGCTTTAATATTCAATTAATAACAGTGAAGTACCATGCGTCTCCATTACAGGTTTGGGGGTAAGCTTAGCTCAACTATATTTAAACGTGAAAGTGTCCATTTCTCGCCAGTTAAATAGAGTCATATATGCTGCAAGATTTATAGGACATAACGCGTTTCAATGTAAGCACTCATTTTGCTGTCCTTCGGTTTGTTACATAAAAAATAGATATTATTGATCTTAGAACAGAAGGTTTTCGAAGCAACAGCTCTGTACGGAAAATTATTAGAGTAAAGCCGCCGGTAATTGAAGCGAAACTGCGCCCGTGGTGGCGCATAATACCGCTCGGCAGGCACGGGAAAATGGTGAAGTGAATGTAATTTCGCAATCAACCTTCCACTACACACCGAACGTGGTAGCAAATGATGCTGGAAAGATGTGAGGAATCTATCGGTCGGTGTAGTATCCGCAACCAATTACGCCGCCTGGTCCCACGCATACTTCCAATACAATATAGCGCTGACGGGTTCGGCGCGTATCGATCGCTGCGCTACGAAATCGATGGCAGACGGTAGTAAATGAGACTTACATTACTCGCCATCTCCGCTGGTTGGAGGTTCGCGAGAATTGTGCGGATGCTACAACGGCAACTAAAACCGTCGAGCTTTCCGTGTTTGAACTAGCCACAATTGAAATTGATTAGTACGCACTTCGGTCGTGTGGAAGCGAGTGGCACGCTGATGTGGAATTGTTTGCATCGATAAACAGCCAAGTGCACGCTCATTACCGAGGCGCAGGTGGAGTGGAATTTTCGGACGAATGGATCGTTTGAATGGCGGGTCTTGTGAGATCGAATTGGAAAATGGTTTGCGTGATATTGGTCGTGTGGAAATGTGCAAAAATGGTCGAAATCAATGCAGTTGTTGTTGAGTATTTTAACAAGCATTACAGGTCGATAATTAGGTAACATGTCAGTTCGGGTGGCGTTTTATGATAACATATCGCCTAATAGAGCGGGATTCCAACGAGTTTATGGGAATTCCGTGAGATGAGAATTAGGAATTCAATTATACGTTTATTCGCAGTGTTACGCCTAATCAATATATCGTTAATCTGAGTTTAGTGTTATGGATTTTCCATAAACCATTTTGATTATTTGTGTTTAGTGCAAAGTTTGTGAAAAATTGTACTGTCATTGAATTTCTTATATATAAAAAAAACTCTTTATAAAAAACTTAATATTTAATTCTTCAGACGTAATATTATTTGCATCAGTAGTAATAAAGTAAATTTCTAAAAGTAGTAGGTTGTAAATTTCACTGTCAATACACAGTCTTGTTTATAAAATCGCATGGCTGAAGTTTCGGTAGGAGTTTTAATAATAGCATCTTTGCTTTTGCAGTAATTAACTGTCACGAAGTGAGGCACCATGCGCCTCCATTGTAGAAATCGTTTTTGTGAATTTATCTATATTATAGTTGATTAGCGTGATTAGCATATATTCGTGGAAGAACCATAAGAGTTTCCGTCTGCTGCAACGTGTTGATTTTATATAGTAATGCTTTAATATTCAATTAATAACAGTGAAGTACCATGCGTCTCCATTACAGGTTTGGGGGTAAGCTTAGCTCAACTATATTTAAACGTGAAAGTGTCCATTTCTCGCCAGTTAAATAGAGTCATATATGCTGCAAGATTTATAGGACATAACGCGTTTCAATGTAAGCACTCATTTTGCTGTCCTTCGGTTTGTTACATAAAAAATAGATATTATTGATCTTAGAACAGAAGGTTTTCGAAGCAACAGCTCTGTACGGAAAATTAAACTGCAACAATAGACAATCAATGAACCATGAGAAAGATGTGTTACAAGCGTCCAATTTGGCGTCCGGAAATGGCGATTCCGGTTTGAAAGGAAAGCACCACAAACACACACACACACACACACACGCCCACAAAAGAAAATCGACCGATCATTAAACTGACCATTAGCATCTTGTTGGCAAATGGTCCCCCCTCCCGTTCGACTTTTCGTTCGCCGTCCGTCCGTGGGAGGACATTTGAGACGATTTCGTTCGATCGCTTCTCGGTTTGCCACCATTCCGCCAGTAAAGTGTGATGAAATTAAATTTCCGTTAGAGTAAAGCCGCCGGTAATTGAAGCGAAACTGCGCCCGTGGTGGCGCATAATACCGCTCGGCAGGCACGGGAAAATGGCGAAGTGAATGTAATTTCGAAATCAACCTTCCACTACACATCGAACGTGGTAGCAAATGATGCTGGAAAGATGTGAGGAATCTATCGGTCGATGTAGTATCCGCAACCAATTACGCCGCCCGGTCCCACGCATACTTCCATTACAATATAGCGCTGACGGGTTCGACGCGTATCGATCGCTGCGCTATGAAATCGATGGCAGACGGTAGTAAATGAGACTTACATTACTCGCCATCTCCGCTGGTTGGAGGTTCGCGAGAATTGTGCGGATGCTACAACGGCAACTAAAACCGTCGAGCTTTCCGTGTTTGAACTAGCCACAATTGAAATTGATTAGTACGCACTTCGGTCGTGTGGAAGCGAGTGGCACGCTGATGTGGAATTGTTTGCATCGATAAACAGCCAAGTGCACGCTCATTACCGAGCCGCAGGTGGAGTGGAATTTTCGGACGAATGGATCGTTTGAATGGCGGGTCTTGTGAGATCGAATTGGAAAATGGTTCGCGTGAGATTGGTCGTGTGGAAATGTGCAAAAATGGTCGAAATCAATGCAGTTGTTGTTGAGTATTTTAACAAGCATTACAGGCCGATAATTAGGTAACATGTCAGTTCGGGTGGCGTTTTATGATAACATATCGCTTAATAGAGCGGGATTCCAACGAGTTTATGGGAATTCCGTGAGATGAGAATTAGGAATTCAATTATACGTTTATTCGCAGTGATTTCGTTTCGGAAAGTTTTTCGTTTCGAATTACAGCGGCATCCAAAGTTGTGTAAGTAACGCAAAGCTCGGTTACCAGCGCAAATGATCGCATCTACACCGTAGGAAGTAGTCGTCTATTTTGGGACAATCTTTCCCGCTGCTGGTCAAACTTTGCGAGCCTTGAAAATCTCGCTGTTTTCCGCTTGCGCGAAGTTGCATGCTTTTCTTCATTCTGCCTTTCCCCCGTTGCTTTCCTTACTATTCCTGTTGATTTGTTTGTTCTTTTGACCGGTTTCGTTTTGATGGTTTTAAATTTCCGTCTTCCGGCTGGTGCGGTTTCTTCCCGGAGACGGGGTGCGGAAGTGAATTCCAATAAGCAGTAAAATCGATGTAGGCAATAAAATGTTATCAAAACACTGCTTTTCTCTGCGCCGAGTACGCGAGGATGTGGGCGCGCGCGCTCGTGTGTTCAGCAAGTACGAAT
>KZ068995.1:183474-198168 GCA_002091845.1 Anopheles cracens
CGGTCAATATGCGGTGTTTGGGGTTGGTGATGGAGCGTGTCGGTTTTGCTAAGAGGGTTCGTTTTTCCAAGAAGTTTCGCCGTTCGGACATATCAGGCAAGTGGATTGACATTACGATGGAAGAGTTCATATGTGTTTCCTCGAGTTGCTTTTCTTATAATAACTGAAGCGGCACAATAGTGACATTAAGGTGATGTTTGCAATTTAATGACGGTGTAATAATTTAACTTGAATTAACAAAACATGTATCCAAGAGTAGTCATTAATTAGTAATATATCAACACTGATTGAGAACTATTTTTTAATTAGTTTAAATTTATGCAGTTTCATATGATAAAGTGACGGAATTTCGAACCTTTTTTCAAAAAAGAAACAAATATTACGGAATCGTTTAGTTCTCCGTTTCTCCATAGTCAGGAGTCGTTAAGTTCTAGCTAGATGACTACGGGATGTGGAAAAAAGAGGATTACGACCGACCAGTCGAACGGTACGGAATTGACGGAAATGAAATGAAATGTGCTATTGCGTCAAGCCCCTCGCCATCAGATAGTAGGCAACAGCAGCAGCAGCAGCAGGAAAGCTCGGAAAAATCGTCCCCGATAGTTACGGTTCGGGATTTTCTTTCCGTTCGACGTCTTCTTTGCGCCGAAATGGCTCGCCTACAGAACACCAACGCGACCAAGCGAGCGGACACGGTCGAGCACGAGGCAGGCCGTCGGTACCGAAATAGTGATGCTCGACTTCGATGGGATTAATTATCGTCGGGGGTCGGATTGCTGATGTGATGTTTGTTTTTCCTGCCCTCGGTGGAGACGCCTGGTCCGTCTTGCCGTATGTGCATTTGTTTTTTTTTTTGTTTTGCGCCACTACTATGCATTTCCTTCGTGTGGAAATAGGAAACCACCGAACGAACGATCGATTTTTGATACGGAAAATACAAAGCCGTCGACCGTCGGACGTGGTACATTTTCTTTTTCGCCAATCTCCTTTCCAGCTGCTTTACCGCTCGCGTTACGGTCCGGGGACACTGTTCACTTTCATGCTCATTACAATGACAAATGGAACACATCATTAGTCACTCTATTGTGTTGTGGATGAAGCCAACGACAATGATGCGCACTCGGGAGAGCTGCTTTGAGCCGTGGAAGAAAGTTATGAAAAAGGGATACGAGAAACTTTTCACTTTCCTCTCGCAGCATATGTATGACTTTAATTGGAAAAAAGTGTAAAATGTTGCATTTTCCAATTACGTACACCTTTAACAGCACTAGCGGAATCTTTGAATGCTGTTGAAATGTACAAAAATTCAACTGTAAAAAACAAAAATTCAAAACTCTAGCTATATGGCTAAATGTATTTGAACGATACAGTTGAAATCTGAAAACTGAAATCTAAAATAGGACTGTACCATTTTTTGAACAATTTTGTGAGCTTTCACGAAACTGTGTAAACTCTACTAATCTTTAGGATTACGCTGCCCACAACATGTTCCAACGCTAAGCTATTAAACGAATGTGACTATTTTTAAATAAATGTTTTGGCTGATGCAAGATGACATGGATTTAATGTTTCATGCAAAAACTTTAAAATGAAGGCTTCATAACTACACAAAAAAGACAAAGACGACAAAGACTGCATTGAGGATGATAAGATCAATCACAGCATAATTGTGGGTAATGATGTGGAACGCATGAATAGCATAACTAGCATGACTTTTACAAAAGGATGATAAGATCAATCACAGCATAATTGTGGGTAATGATGTGGAACGCATGAATAGCATAACTAGCATGACTTTTACAAAAAGCAATAAGCTCAACAGGTTTAACAGAAACTAAATCAAGCTAGCTTAAAGCACTGAAAGAAATGGACGAAAATAATTCAGGGCAAAACTTTTCACATGACGTAAGAATGCAAGAAGTTTGAGTTAAAAGATAGATTTAACGACTCTCTGATCGAACAAAGTCATGTTGGTGAAACTTGAAACCTTTCAAGCAGTACGATAAATATGTTAAAAACCGAACCCAAAAGTAAAGTCGGATCATACTTCACACAGACTGCAACGCATTGCTTTATTGAAGCAAGTTTAATTATTAAAGTAAATATTTAAAACAAAGCTTTCTTTCTGTCGACGCTCAAGCTCTTTAAAGGTGGTTACAGCAGGCCGGGCATCGGGTCATTGGGTTAAAGTTTCCATCCCATGCGCCCAGGGCGCACTGGCACCGGGTGCACCGGCAGGGCGTTTCGTGTTGCGGAACCTATCCAACCCGGTCACAGCGAAACTTCTTCTCAGTTTGTACCGAGGTACTATAAAAATTCATATTTTATAACAATAACAACCCACAAAATAAGAAAAATAAAGTCTTCACCACCCCGCCCGGGTGCGCTGGTCGAGCGTAACGTAGCGCTAGTGTAACGTAGTACCTTCGTGTTTATTGTAGCAACCGCGTCCTGCTCGTTGACCTGTTTTAGCGCGGTACGTACGTACCTTTTGCCCCCTATTTAGTGGGAGGGATGTTTTGTTCGATGCTTAAAACGGGCTCTACCGTGTAATATTATACACCTCCAGCGGTGGGTGGGCTTATGCACGGGAGGGAGGAGCGAGTGGCAGCTAACGGTAGCGGTAAACTACCATCGATACCGTACGGCTGCTTTTAGTAGGGAAGACGCCCTTCGTGAACGTGAAGCACCCTGCAACGGGGATCGTAACCATTCTCGGTTCACACTTTTCGTTGGCGCATTGTTTCCGAAGCTCACGGAAGCGCACCGAGGTGTTAGGACATTTGATCTCATTTCAGCCCGGTTAAAAGCGAGCCGAGAACAAAACAGTGTTCGGTTTCGTGCGACCGTTTTTGTTGTTGTTTTGCTTACGCTCCTGTTTAAGCTTCACCGTAGTGTTTTTGCCTGTGATTCGAGTGCACGTTTCCTTTCTCCACCCTCAACCACCGTTTCCCTCAAAAAAAGGGCATTTTACTTCGTTATCCCGGCGAGGGTTTTACTATCTCATTTCGCTTCGCACTATCTCGGGCACCGCGTCAACGCCAAGTGGACCAAATAATTCGTTCAATTTTCTTTCCCTCACGAAATCAAAAATCGATTTCCTTCCTGCCGATGTTCGGTCGCCCGGCCCGCCCGGTAATGGGTTTATCCGCAGTGTACGTTCGCTCGGGTGCGACGGCGCAACACCTAGCGAATGCGAGCGCACCCTAACCGGATTCCGTTGACAGACAATTCAATTTTTACAACCCGCGTGCCGGTCGCGCTGCGTTTTTTGGCAAATGGCGTGCTTGCGAGCGAATCGATTCACTTAACCCTCCGGACGGACCGGCGCGTCAGCGTCAGCCTGCCCTCGGTGAGATCCGGGTTGCCGCTTCGGAAGGTTTCGCGCGGTTCACGGCCAACGGCAGCCTCGCTTACCCGAACTAATCGCTTAATTAATCAGCCATTAAAGATGTAAGCCGTCATTAGATACTAATTGAATTCGTTTTCATGAGTTCGACCGGGCGCGCCGCCAACCAACGCCGGGCGAGCGCGATCCGCCTCGCAAACGGCAGTTTATGCTTTCTCCGGGCTCCGGCTCCGGTTGGCGCTTGTTTTTCGTGTCGTTTCAGCGTTCTCGGAACACTCGTTTGACTTCATCAGCTCGGAAAGGTTTTCTTTCGTGCTCGGGTGTCGAACGCACGCGCTTCTTTTGGGGGGCAAAGAACCAGCCGTGTAAGACGCGGAACGGAAGCAACAGCATCGCGCGACGGTTACAGGTGAAGGGTTCGTATCAGCGTGTGTGAGCGAGTGAGTGGGGGGATAAAAATAATGTAGCGTTTGCAGCATCGTTTGCTTCGACTGTGGGAGAATGGGGAGCATTTGCGCCTCATCAAAGCGAATGAAGGCACGCGGCAGCGAAAGTGAGACTATGCGGCAAAACCCATTACCTTCGTCCATTAAACGCGAACGATAAAAGGTGTTGAGATAAAGCGCAAGTGATGTCGGAGAAGAACGATTGGAATTTTGCCCTCCAAAAAAAAACAACAACAAGTTCGAGTTAAACTAACTTTTGTGTTCAGTTTAAAATGTTGCGTCACTTTGAGCGAATTTAAATTGTTAACTGTGCTTCTTTCCAATATGTTACATAATACTGCCTCAATTAAATTGATAGATCAGCTGCTATTCAGCGTAAACAAATCATTAAATCGCAAATAAATGGACAAAATTACACCATTCCACACTTAAATGGAAGCTTTTTGTCCTGACGCTTGCTACTAGTGTTAAAAAAGAAATTCTCCGTTCACGTTTATCACCATCTCGTTTGCCCGCTTTCCCGGCACTTACCATCCTCGAGTGCTCGTGTGCCTGCTGCAGTAAGTGTGCCGCAGGAGGGCAGAAAACATCGGTCGGATAAATTAGAACGGTACTTGCCAAAATCTCATTACGGGCCGCATCGAAGGAGATGAGGAATTTTATGCCGTCCTCGTTATCCCCACCATCGCCCGGGGACCCCAAAACTTTCGGTTTCGGTGGGTGAGTTAATCGGGACGGCAAACAAATGAAGATGTAATTATGTGCCCCCCCTTCCCCCGTTTCCTGCCCGTGCCCGAGCGCACCGAATGCGATCGCAACGACGTGTCGCAGAAGTGCCCGAAGTATCCCGAAACAAGCCTCAAACGCGGAGGCGCCCGTCGGACATAATGCTAATGACCGACACCATAACAGTTTGCTCCCAGCACCGTTCTCCAGCCTATGTGCCGAGTGTCGAGTTGGGTGGGCCTCCCAACCCACTTGCGGATGGCGCTGCTTTGCTGCAGTGCGATTTTTTTCGCTGCTCTCCTCTGTTTGGTTGCTCTATCGGTTCTACCGCGGCTTTGGATTCAATTTAGACCGGGCGCCGCGCCCCTACGCCACGCCTTCCACTGTCCGTAGTTCGTCGCGCGGAAAATGGGACAGCAAACATGGAAATACTTTGCGCACGGGTGCGGTGCGCATCGATTCCCTCCCACCGCGGTGCCCGAGCGCGCGAGTCGAGTGGCAAAAATTAATTAACTGTCTTCGGTGTTAAAGCGCCTGGCAAACACTCTGCCGAACACTAGGAGTACGGCGATGTCCACACCGAGTTTCGGGTTTCGGTTTTCCGCTGCTCAGTGGTGGTGGCTGTTGAGGTGATTTAATCCCATTTAAATGGCGTTTGAAAGGTGCTCACTTGGTTCGGCGGGAAAATGAGAACGTCAATTAGTTTAGATGGGTTTTGTGCGACGCTAAGGCCATAGATCGTTGCGTTATGAGTTTGCTTTTTTCGCGTATTTAGAAAGGGGGTTTAGCTTCACATTGCTCTTAGAAAACACATTGATGTGCTATGTTCTCTGTTCTGTACCAAACAATGCGTAATATGAACCATACAAGGTACTGAAAATGCTATTTTCATATTACAATAGAAACGTTGGAATGTGAAATGATGTTAATCGTTACTGGTGTAGCTTTGAGTATCTTAACTAGGCTAAGGAAAATCAGAAGTGAAAAACTTGGGGCAGAAATGGAACAGAAACAGAAAGTTTGTAGTCTTAAGATGTGAATCCATCATTAACATTTCGAATTATTAAAAATAACAGCTAACTAATCTATCTGCAACTTTGAGTGTCAAGACTTTGAGTTATATTTGCAACAATAAATGACGATATGCAATCAGTTTGGGAGGTTTCGAAGCAAAAAAAGACCTGACTAACTTGGTTTTCCTTTATTTTAGTCTTTTTTAAATATCTATTTTACTTTTTTGTGTGACTCCCGTCTAAAAGCGTTTTATTAGTTTGAAAAAGTATCTACATCTCGGTTGTTAAGACTGTTGAAACTTCTTTTTGACGGATAGCGAATATAGTTAAGTAATAGTTTGATTTTGCTTCACAAAATTTTGTTCAAATTATTTGCCTTGATTAAAAATGAAACACATCGTACGCCATTTTAAAATCTCATAAATCGTTTCAGCCGAACAAAAATCCTTCCTGCAAACGGTCCTTGTGCGAACTTTTGGCCACGCGTAAGCACGCGGCCAAACAGAGTGGATTTATTTATCAAACTTCTAAATCCAAAAAGCACACCTAGCTGGAGATAAACACAATATCGCCCACCAAGCAAATGCCCGGGGGATATTATTTAATTTTTCTTTTTTGCACCGTTACCAGTGCCGGTCCGAAAATGCAAATGAATTCGGCTGCCCTGGAAGAAATGGAGGCGTTAGCAAAACAACACAAAAAAAACGAAAAACCCGCCCTCTCCCGCTTTCGCCAGAAAGTAGCGCAGTGGCAGGCAGTACGGTTTTGAAAAACAAACAAACTCCCCGTGGAGCTGGTTGCCGGAACCGCACGGGGGCAAGGATAGAAGCTGAGCGACAGGCAGGAGTCCGTCACTTGGGGACGGGGGGAGGGCAAATGTTTCCGAAAGCGAAACATTCCAGTAAACGTTGTATACATATTTTAAGTGAAAATAAAAACAATTCCCAACAATATGACCGGTCCCCGCCCAGTGGCACCCGGCCGATGCGTCCGTTCGCTTTCGTCGACTTCTCGTCGCGGCCCGCTCGTGAGACGACAAGCGAAAGCGAAAAATATGCTGTTGAGAATTAAAATTCGTTGAATGATAAGGGTTAAGGTTATGCTTAGGTAGTTGCCATTGTCCACGCTCCACGCCTGGGCCGTGCTTACGTACACGGGTTTTAGACACGGTCGCAGGCAGATGGAACTTATTTACATTTCTCTTCGCAAACAACTGGAAACTATGTAACGTGGAACTCTGTCTCTGTGTGTGACGTGAGCCGCTGCAACCGGGTGGCGAACACGAGCAAACAGCGTGAGTGAAATGGAAAACAAAAAAAAGAGATACACACGCGCGTTTTTTTTACGTTGTATTTGAAGGATGTAGCGGTACATCATTTTAATGCCAGTTGCTAAGAACCTGCTCAACAGATGAATTGAAGAAGATCGGTACCACCGCGGCTTGCAATTGGATCTCTTCGTGGCGGTGAAGAAGGTGGCCCATAATGTATTCTTACAATTATTTCCCATGCTTTTTGAGTGATTACTGTTTGGTGCGTGTTGAAATGAGTGTTGTTGTTTGGAGTGCATTTTCTTTAAATTTAACTCCACTTCAACTGGAACGGTATAGGCCGGAATCTGCTTTCGACAAAGAATGAAATACAATTAAGCATACCAACGGAAACGCATTGTGGCCGAGCGTCGGCGAGCTTCACCTCGTTTAATATTCATCTTCCGGACCGGGACACCATTGTTGCCTCGTTGCACACGTACACACACACACGCGAAATGTTGATTAAAAAATGGAATTTCCAAGTAAATAACTCCAGCATGTGTAGTATTACTACTTAGACTATGTAAAAAAATAGAGAAATTTAAAAAAATGAAACAAGAAACTCCACTAAATGTTCACATAGTGATCTTTCAATTGAATGGAGAGTGGCTATTGTTATGAGGTTTGACCTCGGGTGCAAAACACTCGTCCCAGCACCGTCCGTGATCGTGACATGAAACAATGAGCGTGCTGGTTGCCTGCTGGATCGCATTCGCTCGCAACGTTAGCAGCTGTCTTCGCTGGGTCGCTGCTCGAGCTGGAAGGAACACATAAATCTTCCAGCCCAGTCCGCGCTGCTCCGCATACGCACACGAAAGAAAACACAAAACAAAACCCTTCGTCCGGTTTCGAATTATGCTGCATCTTGAACATGGCCGGGGAGAAATAGAAGCAATCCTGGATTGTTCCCTGACCTGGGAGCTGGGAGCTGTAGAGAACATGCATGCAATTCGTATCCGTATGCGCTTACTTACCGACAATTTCTAGATTTACATTACTATTTTTCGTAGGTGACAGTAAAAAGTCTACACGACATCGAAAGATTCCGGCGTCCTTTTTCTGGAAAGGAAAAGAAAACCCGAGCGTTAGTGCAGAAGTGGAACGAATGCATGAAAAAGCGGTGAGAATGTAGTTCCGGTTCTGCTTGAACCGGCTGTTACGGCTCGTATACGTAGCCATGTACCGCACATCGTTAAGCAGTGTTTGTGGAAACGCAAGCTGTTTCAATGCATTTGCAAGTGGATTTCTGAATGCGCAGAACAGCGTGCGAAGGGTGACGGCGAACGAAACAACGCTGGAAGTGTTTTTATCGCTTTCCGTTGTTTTCTTCGCCGGCACGGTCTGAGATTGATGGGGACGGATGGGATTGGATTTGTATTTGGGGCGACTTTCTTGTAGGCCGTGCACGGCGCTTGAGATTGTTGTTTCACTGTGACGATCGCATGAGGACGGATTTTATTTATCGTTGCGCAAGGCTGCCAAGGCATGTAGCAAATTTGATACGGTCCATTGAAACGTGTGCGATGGGGAGCGAATAATTTGAACGAACAATCGTATTAGGCGAAATTCTTTGAATCAATTATAAACGGGGTTTTCGGTCAGGGCAGGCACAACATAGAGATGTCGCGGATCGAACTTCGATTCATATCACTACACGAAATGTTGATTAAAAAATGGAATTTCCAAGTAAATAACTCCAGCATGTGTAGTATTACTACTTAGACTATGTAAAAAAAATAGAGAAATTTAAAAAAATGAAACAAGAAACTCCACTAAATGTTCACATAGTGATCTTTCAATTGAATGGAGAGTTTTTTTACCTGTATATTATAATGCAATGCGGACAAAAATAGAGACAAAGCATTGGTGACTTAGAGTTCAATTTTAGTAACAACTTTATATGAGCAGTTTGTTGTTAAGAAGCTGTTGTTATCAATTTCAACATCAACAGTTTTTTTACTCAATATGTTACTTTACCTTACTACATTTAGTTTTACACAACTTATTGCAACCTCTTACGATACAACTCTCGCTGTACTGTTGCACACCCCTGTTTGATCCTGTTGGTCTCACGCCTGCAGGCTGTCTGCATTGTTCCAACAATCTAACGACCGTCTTCGGCGTGCTGCTCGCCACCGACGGATCGAAGTGCAAATAGGTCCGAAATTGGACGCAAACAAATGGACCGTACCCGGGGGGCAATTGAAATCTCGTTTCGGCGGCAGCTAATCCGGCCCGATGGTGGCCGCCACGGTTACCAACGATTGTAATCGAGTCGAAAGTAGCATAACGCGCTTGGCTGGAGCGGGCACGTGTCTACCGGGAAAGCGCTTTTCCAGCGGGAGCGTGGGAGATGCTTAATGATGACAATTCGTGTAATTTCTATTTGCTCGAATTCCCACCAGCGGCTCGTTATTAGAAAGTGGAGGAGTTATTCAGAAAATTGAGCTATTTTTAAGGAACTCTTCTAGAGAAGCGTTCCCGAAGACGAAAGTAGGGATTTTTTTTTAACGACTAGGACGATGAAGTTACAGTAACTATCTTCCCCGTGCGGGATGGTTTCGAGGCAAAATCCAGCTCCCATTTCCCGACCACCGGGCCCCACAGGTCGTTAAGCGTGGTCGACACACCAGGTGCAGGAGAGAGCGAGAGGATTCAATAGACGGATTGCAAGCGTGTTCGATCGAAACGTGAATCGGCCAGGCAGGTATTCAAGACGAACACGGGAGTTCTTCGGTGATATAAATGAAGACGTTTTTTATTTGACAAATTGCTCCAGTTTCGCTGCCGGCTGGAGTGTCCTAATTGTGCCCGGGGGACACCAGTAACTGGATACGGCCGGGAGGCCGCACCGAGACAAATTAAATGGACCACGGAAGGAATTTGTGTCATGTTTATTTTCGCCGCCGTTGGGAACGCTCTCGTCACGGAGCTGGCATTGGATTACTTGCCCTCGCAGGCTTGGTTGGAATGGTCGCTGTCGAGTTTTGTCGATAGCACCCGGTGCATTTCTGGTACAGGTTCCAACTGGTGTGGTCTTCCTAGTAAACCGAGCGCACGCCGTTCCGGACGCGTCCCCTTGACCTTATTTGAATAATCTTCTCGATATCGGATTTGCTGGCGGATAAGTTTTTGCGGACCTGTAGCTGTCCTTCCGTCCCCGGTGGACCTGTGGCGCCGGTTCGTCTTCCGGCCTCTCCGTACGGCCGTGTCAAGTGTGTACGTATCGGCTCAGTAACGTATCTTCGGATTAAATTTCATGTTTGAAGAGCTAAGGCACCGGCAAAAGCTGGCATCGGGCGAGAACAAAGACCGACACTGGAGCAGCCATCGAGCGCTCGTGGTAGTTTGACAGCTTCTCGGCGGCACAGCGCCCACCACCACCACCACCAACGCCGTCTTGAGCTCGAGCCAGAATGTTGCGTCTCGAGTGGTTTCTTGGGAAATGTATCGATTCCAACTTCGCCGAGCGAAGGGTGCTTGCGATGAAGTGGCAAGCGTGCGGCCCGTCGTACCGAAGCCCGGGACGAAGTGTATCGATTTCGAGTGAAGGAGGCCCTCGGATCACTTTACCGGCACCGGGCATGCAGAGGGACACACAGACACACTCATTAAGAAACTCGAGCCCTGGCCACTGTTTGAACATGGAGGATGTGGTTTTATGGTGGCCGCCACGGTTACCAACGATTGTAATCGAGTCGAAAGTAGCATAACGCGCTTGGCTGGAGCGGGCACGTGTCTACAATTTTTTGGGTCAGGGAGCTATTGACATTTCATTCCGCTTGCTGACACATGACGGAAGACTTCGCACTGTTTGGTACGGTGGTGGGAGAAGGAGGCCACGGAGGAGCGCTCTTTGCATGTAAAAATCAACAATCCCACTCTCGACCCCTTTACGACCATTCCCAGGTACCTATTACAGGTTCTATCTATTCGAGTTTTTTTTTAACGACTAGGATTTTTGCCTGCCTTCGTTCAACCGTTGCAGGCAAGAGCGATACGGCAAATTTATTTCGTTGAAAGGGAAAGAAGACTGTTTCGCCTAAGGAGGAGTTCGTGGACCGAAGCACAACAGGGAATGGAGACAGGACAGTGTGCTGCGCGGGGGGGGAAACTCTGATTCGTTGAAGATGATTGAATGGTGAAATTAATAACACCGAAAGCGCAGAGTGCGTGGCAGTGTGGGTGAGTGATCTGGAACGTTGAAACTTTTACCTGAACTGGACTGATGACCAGCACCGCCCGACTCTGCTCCCGTGTCGTTTTGAAGTTGGCACGATCTTCCAGGATGGCGACATCCTTCCAGTGGGAGGGTGAGTTCACGTGCGGTCCACGTGTATCGAAGCTGGAAGAATGGATAGGAGAGCGAAACGATTGAATTGTTAAACAGTGTCAATACTTCGATATTTGCGTAATAACATAAACCTGCCGAAGGAGCCAACAAATGATCCAATAATCCGACAAGGCAGTCAAGACGGGAACAAAATGAAAAGAAACATAAAATCAATTTCAAATCTTCGCCCGAACCGCTTGTTTCAATAGGCACCTTTAGCGTACAAATCTTCCAACCGTCCTGATGATCCCTGAATCTTTTCTTTCCGGTTGCTTCCCATCCGGAGCCCCCAACGCCGGTAAAGGAAATGAGACTCGTTATGGTACGTTATAGGGGAGCACAAAGAGAGAGAGCGAGAGAGAGAGAGAGAGAGAGAAGGAAGAAGAATGCTTGAGGGCTAAATCGGGTCGGTATTTCGGTCCATTATCCCGGCGAGCGGTGGCGAACTGTCGAGCGCAACGGCCGTATAACTTTATGTACGGCCGAGAAATTGTGCAAAAGAGCGCAGAAATGGCGATCAAATATTGGGTTGCAACGTAAGCGTGACGCACACACGCATTACGCTTTTTGCAACATTATAGAACTTTGTTTACGCCCACCAAAAACAAAGCAATATTATATTTTTGAATGAATTTAGAAATAAAATCTCAATTTCTTTAGAAAAAAATATATATGATAGCTCGATGAACCGATTCAAATAGCTTCTCGAACAACCCAATCCGTGGGCGTTCCACCGGTACGCCGCTGACCAGCATTTTCTCGTTTCTCAGCGCTGTTTTCTCTCCCACGCTGCCCGATTGAAAGAATCTAATTTGTGTAAAAGTGCCCCGTTTTTATTGCCATCACCGTCGTCGTTCCCTTCCGGTTCGGTGCCGCGTACTCAGCCGGTGGCGCAATGATGGAAATTTTGCTTTTCATTTGAGCATTTTTTTTGCCTGCCTTCGTTCAACCGTTGCAGGCAAGAGCGATACGGCAAATTTATTTCGTTGAAAGGGAAAGAAGACTGTTTCGCCTAAGGAGGAGTTCGTGGACCGAAGCACAACAGGGAATGGAGACAGGACAGTGTGCTGCGCGGGGGGGGAAACTCTGATTCGTTGAAGATGATTGAATGGTGAAATTAATAACACCGAAAGCGCAGAGTGCGTGGCAGTGTGGGTGAGTGATCTGGAACGTTGAAACTTTTACCTGAACTGGACTGATGACCAGCACCGCCCGACTCTGCTCCCGTGTCGTTTTGAAGTTGGCACGATCTTCCAGGATGGCGACATCCTTCCAGTGGGAGGGTGAGTTCACGTGCGGTCCACGTGTATCGAAGCTGGAAGAATGGATAGGAGAGCGAAACGATTGAATTGTTAAACAGTGTCAATACTTCGATATTTGCGTAATAACATAAACCTGCCGAAGGTTGGTTGAAAATATGTTCCTTGGAATCGAAATCGTATCGATTTGCGATTGTAATCGACAATCGACAAAGCAAGCACTGCGTAGCGTGGGATGCATCAATTAATCGCCGATGGGATGAGAGCCAATTGATTTCGATTAAAATGCGATGTAATCGTCTCTCATCCCTCATTTTGTTTCTACCGCTGTGCTGTGCATGTTGTCCTGCTGGGCGAGCCGATCCATGGACATACCATCGATGCGATGGAGGCGAACCCAATCAGGCTCCCTGCGAAAAAAAAAAGCAATCCACGCAATGAAATCTTGAAAAATGCGGACGCTGCCGAAGCGAAATGTAAATTTGACCTCAGCGCCGAGACGACACTCTGGGCCGGCGGTTCCTTTAATTTCGGTTCAGCTCCATTGCTTTGTACTTGCACTCGATGTCTGTCTTCGTTTCTTTTTCTCCTCGTTGTTCGTTTGTTAGTGGCACGGGCAGCAGCTGGATTGGGTGGTGACGAAGTGTAAAAATGGAATTTCGATCCCGCCGAGCGCGCCCGGAATCGCGCCACGACACCATCTCCCTGGTGGTGTGTGGCCGTTCTGAATGGAAATCACTGGCGCTTGCAGTGATTGAGTGGCAGGTTTCTTGGCGGTGGAGTCGGTAAGAAAAAAAGCCCGAGTTTCCGGTGTCGAGACGAGAGCTTTTTCCTTATTGCATGTGAAGGCAAACATAAAAAGGACAAGAGAGAGAGAAAGAGAAAAAAAAAACACACACACGCTGATGGAAAAGGTGGAAGCCGCTGGAAACCACTCAATATCACTATCACTTACTTCGGGGTTTTCCAACGGTGCGGTGTCTCTCCACACATCAGGGTTTTTTTGCTGTTGAGCTATTTTTAAGGAACTCTTCTAGAGAAGCGTTCCCGAAGACGAAAGTAGGGAACGTACGCAACCACAATCTCCTATTAATCACCTTGACTGACAACGTGAGCGACCATTATTCCGGATCATTATGTGGCATCGATGATCTGTCCCGCCCGCCACGACCGGTTTCTGGCTTCGGGATGAAGTTCATTGTTATAATCGACCGTCCCCACGGGATTGGGTCCCGTCAGCCATCCATTAGCGGAGCCTGCCTGACAAGCTCCCCTCCCGATCCGACTCGGCCTGGCTGTGCAGCGTCACGCTGTTGGAGCAACAAAAAAAAAAGAATCCACTTCGTAACATTTTTCGCCCTCCTCACCGTGAGCGCTCCTGTAGGCTTCAGTAAACATATTCAAATGCAGGCGTGTGCGCGTGTGTGTTGACTTATATGGTTGGCACAGTATCTTCCCGCTATGGTGGCCGCCACGGTTACCAACGATTGTAATCGAGTCGAAAGTAGCATAACGCGCTTGGCTGGAGCGGGCACGTGTCTACTGGGAAAGCGCTTTTCCAGCGGGAGCGTGGGAGATGTTTAATGATGACAATTCGTATAATTTCTATTTGCTCAAATTCCCACCAGCGGCTCGTTATTTGAAAGTGGAGGAGTTATTCAGAAAATTGAGCTATTTTTAAGGAACTCTTCTAGAGAAGCGTTCCCGAAGACGAAAGTAGGGAACGTACGCAACCACAATCTCCTATTAATCACCTTGACTGACAACGTGAGCGACCATTATTTCGGATCATTATGTGGCATCGATGATCTGTCCCGCCCGCCACGACCGGTTTCTGGCTTCGAGATGAAGTTCATTGTTATAATCGACCGTCCCCACGGGATTGGGTCCCGTCAGCCATCCATTAGCGGAGCCTGCCTGACAAGTTCCCCTCCCGATCCGATTCGGCCTGGCTGTGCAGCGTCACGCTGTTGGAGCAACAAAAAAAAAAAAAGAATCCACTTCGTAACATTTTTCGCCCTCCTCACCGTGAGCGTTCCGGTAGGCTTCAGTAAACATATTCAAATGCAGGCGTGTGCGCGTGTGTGTTGACTTATATGGTTGGCACAGTATCTTCCCGCTGCACGCCCACAAACCCTGTGGACAAATCCATTTATTCACGAGCTCGTCGTGTTTTCGTCATCGATCAAAACACACCCGGCCGAGGATCGCAGGGCCGAGGATTCGGAGGAGTGAAGCGTACTTTCAGCCCGAGTT
>KZ068996.1:14011-24738 GCA_002091845.1 Anopheles cracens
TTGACTAGACTAGAGTGCGTTCTGAGTAAGAGTGAGTGAGTGAGTAAAATATTTGTAATGAAAAGAGTGAGTTAACTCCCAACATATAATTTTAATGACTCTTTAGGGAGTCGTTATAATGAAACTCACTCGCGAGTGAGTATCAACTGGTCTTAGGGATCCGAATCCCAAAAGAGTGAGTGGGAGTCGCTAAACGAGAGGTTTCTCGACTACGGGCAAAGCGCGTGTTCTTCTGCCTGTACTTAAATATTAAACATTATTTGCTTGTAAAATTATATAAACAGCAGTAACATATCACATCTTTTAACTCAGGTTATCATACATACAATATTTGAGGCATCTTGTTGTTACGAAACAGAAGCATAATTGGCTAGGGCATATTTTTGTTTCAATCATCGGTTGGACGCATACTAGAGTTTTATTTACTATCGTCACTTATCTCGTATGTCTCGATGAGGTTAATAAAACGTAGACAACTATTATCACTTAGCCAACGTTCTCGTACGTATTGTGTAGAGATCCATTGCTACCGATGCATGAAACTAAACTATTTATTCATGCAGAACACAAAAGTTCTTAGGTGCATGTACACGCGGTACTTTTTATAATAATCATAAACAAATAAAACCCAATTGAACGCAAAACGCAGCATCCACAAACGCGCGCTCAATGTGATCAAACAAAATTGCAATCGAAATACTCCATCACCATTTGCGCGCTTCGGTTTAACCATTGTTCCGCAGTGGATGTATTATTTTCCCGGCATCCGCAGCGCCATTTTCCGTGGCACAAACATCCATCGCACAGGGCCTGGTGACAGAACCGCCAGGGGGAGCATATTTTTACGACACACGCACGTACGCAGCCTGGCGGTAAAGCGCCATCAAAATATGGCCGCTGCCGGTGCGTTGTTTTACTTTCGCTTCGTTACCGTCCGAACCGATCTAGGTCAACATTCGGCGGCAGTTTGTTCTCCGGGTGAAATGTCGGTACAAAAAAAAAAAAAACAACGCACCCAAAATTGCCCCCAAGATCGAAGCCCAGGCAGTAAGTTGCGAGCACGATATGGTAAATCGAAAAATCGAACTTATACGCTGTGACGGAAGCGGATGACAGTGCAGGCAATTCGTGCAAAATGGAGCACCGTTTTACGAATCACAATAGCGTTGCAAAACAATCATCCCATTTCGGGCCAATTTTGCGTGACTCAAACGGACCGAAACGCGCTTCCGAGGTAATGAAGCGAGGCTCTTTTACTTCAGCGAACCACAAGTCGATTAGTGAGATCGAGTCGACTCGCTAATCAATTTAAATGTCTAACTCAACCGCTCAATCTAATCACGGCACCCGAAACCGGGAGTGCTTCCGCATCGCCTGAAGCGCAGTCCCTTTAAGTATCCTATTGCGTGTGATGAACGATCTCGCTCCTTTCCACCGGCGGAAGCGGCGTTGACTTAGTGGCTTTTAATAGCAAGACATCACAGCCATCCCATCTGACCCACTTCCCGGGCGCGGTGCAGCTTCCCGGGGAGAAAAGTCAAACGACACCTAATGACTTCCGAGACTCGTTCCGACCCGTGGTGTGGCGCGGCGATTCACCTGCCGCCCCCCATTCCCCTTCGCACTCGTTGCGAATCTCATTTATTTACACGTACACTTGCAACGGCGACATTAATACCTCCGACATCACCCGGCCCGGTTACGGCGTAGAGTCGGTTATTTCCCACGGGAACTGGATGCCTGTGCCAAACAGGAGCCGAGGAGTCCTAGAACGTGCCATCTCGGGGGTCGACTCTCTTAATCATTCCCGTGTGTGTGATCCTTCCGACCGGTTTGACCCTCATGAAAGAACCATCGGACGGTGCTAACGGTGCAACGCTGCAGTCGCTCTCTCCGTGTGGTCGGCGATGCGCCCATACGCTTATTAGGCAATTGCCAACATCTTATCTGTACCTCATCCATTTGCGGTTCCTGCATGCGGTTCCTCGTATATCCCCCGGGGGAGTCCTTCGACGAGCTTTACGACCTGGGCGGGACGCGTTCGGGTGGCCACCCCAAAAGAGGACTCCAAAATCGGTCGTTGCGTGGCGTGCAGAGTTCGTGACAAAGTTCGTCCCCAGGCCGGAACCGGAAGAGTCCCGTCTAATGTGAGTGATAAATCAGAATATCCGTTTTATGCACGACTTTTTCGACCGATTTTCCCCCGCCCGGAGTGCGAAGGGCGCCCGATAGGGCTCACGATAAACGGACGGGCAGAGTCACGGTGCCACAATTTGCTCACTTGCTCACCAGGCGAAAAGTTGCCGACGGTGGCATTCCCGTCGTTCTCGGCCAGCCACACAGAATTGACTCCCGGAGGGCGTTTCTTGGCGCTCGGGGCACTCGGGGTGAAGTTTTCCTTGCCGGGTGGACCGGGGAGCGTCGGGGCCAACAACAATTAACGACGGTGCGTTCGCACTATCGTCAAAATTTACGACCAACGTACCTAGTGCGGGTGGGTTAAAGGTCAGTGAATTTGGGGCGTACTATAATTGCCGCTCCCGAATGCTCTCCCTCAGGGCGATGTGCTTTTTTCTTCGCTGCCACCGGTCAGCGTAATTATGCTCGTAAAAACTGAACGCGGGACCAATTTCCGGGACCGAGTGTCGTTGCAAAAAAAAACAAAATGGCCAAAATTTACTATCGTGCGTCGCGTGTGTGGCTGTGTCTGTCTGCTGTGTGTTGGAGTGTTGTTTATTTCACTTCCCGAACAACATCGTACAGCGGCTCGACGTGATGCATGGGCTTTGAAGATAATTTGGTAATTTATAAAAACGCTTGAATTAATTGTGTTTTTGTGTAGTGATAACTTTAATTATTATTGGCACATTATGTATACTTCTTCGTTACTCTTTCAGATTTAAATGAACAACATAGGCGTTTCAATACTAAATGGGGATGAAGGTATTGCCGATCTTACTTGCTGTCTTGTTGTCCTGATGCGTTGGTTTTCCAAAAAGAAGAGAGTTTATTTTACAAATTCACTTATATTCATAGTGCTCATACCTCTCCCGCATTGAGTGGCATGAGCTCACATGAGTTCTTGTTTGCCATAATATTAGTCCCTCTGCACACAGGACATAACAGCTCTAGATCAGTTAAATTTAAATTTCTTCAAAAGGAAAATGAAGTTCAACTTAATAACTCAACATACTAAGTACTTGTTAAGAAGCAGAAGTTTGAGAAGTACGAGTTCAGAATCTAAAATACAGTTTGTCCATAAATCTTCTTTCAACCCAGGAACTTCATGAATAATTTCAACACATATAAACCGTTTGCTTGTTTATACGTGAGCTATTTTTTTTGTTTTCATAGGTTATCCAAGCTTTCAAGCTTTTTTTGTATCTTTTGTTTTTGTTTTATATTTCTTTGTTTTTCTTTGTTATATTTCTTTGTTTATTTCTTTGTTTTGTTTATGTATTTTTTGTTTGGAAACATATGTCCAAAACAAATCTTCGATTCAGTAGGAATTTCACTGGCTGTGATATCGTGATTATGAACCTTAACGTTTGGCTTTCAGTTTGCTACTCATATTTAATGTCTTTATTCATTATAATACATATATTCATTTAGAATTCATTAGTTATGCGAGTTCATTCCCTTTCTATTTTTCCTAAGCTATTCCAACCTAATTCTTGCAGTTATTGTAGCTCATTAGCTACTTAAAATTCAAATACTAAACAGATTCTTTTGAAAATGACAGTGCGTTATTTAGATCAAATGAGACGATTTCAACTAATGATGGACGGGTTTTTTTACGGAAGTCGCGATCACTTACTTTCCGTCTGCTGACTATTCTTCTTTTCCTAACATCCAACGAAGCTAAACATAGAATAGGTATGACAAAACCTCAATTTAGTTTATTCTTAGCTTTCGTCAATCGAAAACACCTTAACTTAATTCGAACTTTACACTACGAATCGACTAGAAAGTTTGAATGTCTCTTTTCTTAGGAATCGTTTAAAAAGAAAGAAGTCGGTAAGACATAAAAAGAATGAAATTTGTTGACACTTGCTCATAAAATGTTCTACCCGTCAAGATATGAAGACAATTCATCAGAGTAATCCCATTGTTTCTAGGTTTACTCCATTGGCACAACAACTTCGAGTAGGCGTGAGTCTGACATTTCAAATTTTCTTTGACTTGACGGGTATAAACGCAGTTCGATAGCCAGTCCTTCTTACGGGGAGACGGCGTAGTTGAGTTTCGAACCCACAACCAGTGATGTGCTAGGTCATACGTTTACGCACCTAGGCGAAAGATCTAGCCTACAGAAAGATAGAGCCTACAGAAATAGCATTCATGTATTGATGATTAAAAGCTTTAAAACAGTATCCTTAAGTTCGTCGAATAGATTGTTTACTCGACTATTTCAATTTAACTGTTTCTTCTTTGGCAGAGCCAAACATGAAAACCAAACAAAACAAATGCTCAAAAAACAACAAAACGACACATCTCGACAATCGTACTACATGGAGTAATAGGCTTCTCCTCGACAACGAGCCATG
This sequence comes from Anopheles cracens, assembly GCA_002091845.1. Taxonomy (NCBI): domain Eukaryota; kingdom Metazoa; phylum Arthropoda; class Insecta; order Diptera; family Culicidae; genus Anopheles; species Anopheles cracens. Next base: position 18,559 of record KZ068996.1, read on the forward strand.
TGGTAGCCGAAATGCAAACGAGACTGTGAACCGCGACCGTGCCCACATTGCTCCACGCAGACAATCGTGTAGCGTGTTTTACAAGTTCACAATTTACCGGTGCCGGCCCTGCGAAACTTCACACCTTCACCCTCGCAACCCGGGTGTGATTTACTGGCGGCACACCCCAGCCCATGGATAAGTAATCATAATCGTACCTCCGCAAGATGGCAACAGGTGAACCCGCTCTGCAGCAGTACCGTATGGTGTTGTGTGGGCTTCACCTTTCCGGAAGCTTCTCCTACTCGCCCCCCACGGGAACATGTAACCAGTATTAAAAATCATAAATATGCAAAACCTAAACCCACTTCTCTTGTGCGCGGTGGAGCGGAATGTTGGGATCTGGCGGGAGTGTGCGGGTGAAGATAATTGAAATGTAAAGCCAACGATCGCACGTCGGTTCGCATCGCGTGCCGAAAGGGCTCGAACGCTCCGGAGCATCCTTGTAAGCCGAAGGCATCAGGCGGTCGCTTCCTGCGTCTTCCGAGCCACCCGGCGCAGTTGAACGGCAAATGTAATGTTTAATAATGCAAGCATTACTGGGACGCCGTTTGCGTCACGACATCGGGACTTAGTTTCTCGGTGGCGGAGACGTTCGCATTCAACAATCGCCACAGTGACCGTGGTCACGGTCATCCCGACAGACGGGACGTCGCCACGTGGCGACCGAAAACCTTCTCACTGGGGGACTGGGCCACATCACTCTGACGTCAGATCGGTCAGGGTGCGTTTGTAGCACTGGTATAGGGCCTTTATTTCTCTTTTTCTCTCTCTCTTTCTGGTTGGGAACGCGTGTTTCAGATTACGCGTAGGCAAACAAACCCGCGAGACGTGGAAGATAAAGCATTGCGTGTTCTTTTTTCCTATTTCGTTAAAGTAAACAGTCGCGCTGGTGTTCCGGCATCATGCAGAGGGATTATTGTGCCATCCTTCCGACACACTTTGCTTATGTAAAACGAGTCCTGCTACGGTTGCGGCATGAGAAAGTAAAACGTCGTGCCGTTGTTATTGCCTTACTGGTTGATAATTTACAATTCGATGATCGGATTAGGCCGGGTCATGTCCGCCTCCAGGCACGATGCCGAGGGAAACGTTCGAGTTATTATGCAGCCTATCTTTTTTTAAACTGTTTTCTTTGCGAAGATATTCAATCCAGAGCGATGTGTACAGATGTACATGATGGATGTAGAGTTGAGCCCGACGAAATTAACTTTTCATGTTTATTCACCACTTGATGAAGTATTTCTGCATAATCTGACACTCACCAAACAGTTAACTGATATGCTCTGGTTTATTCATCGAAAACTATTTTCTTATTGAACAGCTTTTATGGATAAAATAAACCTTCAGTCATGAGTGAGTTAAACTAAATAACATGCTAAAGAAACAAATTTCGAAGGGCAATCTATCACAAACTGGCATTTCTCAATTATTATAAACGTTTTATTTAAAGGGAGCAGCCTTCCAGTTGTCGTACTAAAATAGAAAACAATGAATATACTGGGTCCTGTCAGCATGATTTGTTGGTTTAATGATAAGGGCACCACCGATCTTTACAAGACAATATCGGTATAGAATCCTAACTGATACGACAAGAGTGTAGGTTTTATGAATAAATGGTTTAAAAAGGGCAAAAAAAGTAGAAATCGAAGAAATAAAATCCAATAACATCTTTAGAAATAATTTGTATTTTGCTTATGATATAGTACAAAAATAAGAAAAATCTGGAAAACTTTAAAAGAAGTGATAAAATTTATGCAGCAGGCAGGAAAAGAGATATAGACGAAACAAAGTGTAAAAAACGGAAGCAAAACTAAATAATGCAGATAACAAATAACAAAAACTACAAAACTCAGAAAAACGATCATGTCTAGAATATTATAACATAATAGGCCCTTATGTCTATGAAGGCGATAGGAGTGAACCTCTTATTTCACAATCGTAGCAGTCCAAATTCCTTCACTATAGAAGAAGAAGATGGAGAAGAAGTTCGATAAATATTTTAACTTTAACATTAAGCCTCTATGATGGATCAAGAAGTCATTAGAAAAAGAGTAGTCATTAAAAAGAACACAAAACAATTCTCCGGAGCAATTCCTCTGGAACAATTTGAATGATCCAAATACATAGTAGCATTACTATGGCTGTTTGAAGAACAGAACGACTGTTGAAGGTGTTCACGGTCTTTTACAGAGTTTTCCGATTGATCCGGCGACAGATGCTCATGTTTTTTTTGCAACTCCATAAATTGACGTCCTCGACACCTCTTTATTAAAGTTGGACGAATCGATCGAACTAGTTATCTAAGTATAACTTTTTTGTGTAATAATATGAAGGCAATTTTGTTGCTCGTTGGTCACGCATTTGGTTCTTCAAATCATCACAGCACCTTTAAAAAATATTGCAGATAATCTAAAAGGCACGTATGGACTCTTTAATACGTCGACATATACATAATACGTGACCGCACGGTCTCCAAAATTTCGTCATATCGTCATATGTCTTAGCCAAAGCAACAGTCTAATTCAATTGCGTTCTCCAGTTCTAATGAATCACTCCGAGATTCTTGATCCGAATGGCTTGTCAATAGATGACGATGCCAAAAAAAAAGTGCAGCCGTCGCCAAATCAATCTGAAACTCTTGTAACATCATTCGTTTTAATAAATCATACAGAAATCGTTCTTTACGCATAAACGTTAACAGCCATTTAAAATAAAGCTGTTGTCTCGCAAATGGCAGGCATCTGAATGATGAGATAACCATTTGAGGGTAGGATTTTTGGCACGCAGGAAGGGCCAGGAGGACGGTAAGTAGGTAAGAGCGATAACGATACAGAACGGAGTGCGTCGAAAGCAAATGCCTCCTGAACCATAATAACCTTGATAATAAAGATAATTGGCATGTTTCGAGTACACAGTTGCGGGGCAACATGTCACCGAATTGTATTGTATTTCCCCAACAATTCAAACAACGCCCGTTCCGTACGAGCCTCGGCCATTAATGCGACCTGTTGGCAACCTGTTGGTACGGCTTGAACGGGTAAAAATTACCGCTTTCCCGCGATAAGATCGAACCGCTTCTTTCTCACCCCACCGGGCTGGCGATAATTCAACGCGTTACGTTTCTCCTTTTTTCTCCCCGTTTGGCCCCTTTATGTTGTACCATTTCATCAAGGCTAGTGGGCCAGCGGCCAAATGGGTCGTTTTTCATCCGGCACTATCATCGCTCCCGGCTTCCCGGCGAGAATCCTCACCAATAAAGCAATAAATGATAATCCGCCCGTTCGATTACGGGCATAAATATTTACATCCATTAGCACGCCACCGGCCGCCTGGTTGGGCCGGGGAACCGAGGCGTAGAATGATGAATTGCTATGCAAATAGGCGAAACGTAAGAAAAATCGCCCACCGAAGGAAAACCGGGAAAAACCGATCGGTCTAACAGGTGCTAAACAGAATGGAGTAGCAGTAGCACGAACAGAAAAAGAAAAACAACAACGCGAACCAACTGAAGAAATGCTTCTTTTTCCAGCCGGAATGCAAGGCCGACCGAGTGATTAGCCCGGTCGATCGGTTCCGTCTTCCAGCTAAAGGAAGGCCATCGCGCGGAATGGACTGTTTATTATTTTCGCGCACGGTATTCCGCGTCGAAATTTCACTCAACGCCAAACACAACCCGATAAGCGGCGGTCTTCGAACAAATACGCAAACGATAAATCCGGCGAGGTTGTTCGTGTCTTCCAGCAAAGGATCGCGCTCTGCGCTTTGATTTCTCGATTCCATATTTTTACCACGTCCACCAAGAAGAAGCACACAGCCATGCAAACACGCACGGTCTGTTTGGGTGCGTAATTTATCTCACGAATAAATATCAGCCCTTTTAAGCGCATACACGAACACAAGCAGTGTCTGCTGCGGGGCCGAAAACGATGGGAAGAGTTTCCATGGAAAAAGGGTACGTTTGAAGATTCGGAAGTGATTACATTTCAATCGGAATGAGATCTCATTTTTCCGATGGCCAGGAGATGAAAATTTCACGTCCAAAACTAGCCAAACAGATGCTTCGGGAGCATGAAGCTGAAAGCTAGTTTTTCATCGCACTCAACCCCTTGACGGAAGCAATCCCATATCATCCACATCAAACTAGCAGAAAGGCTACAGACATACTAATAAAAAAGCATTTTTGAGAAATATTGCTCTAGCAGTAGAATGTTAGAAATGATTTCTGCTGCAATTGACCACACAACTCATCCCATCATGATTTATAAATTTGTTTATTCAAAGCTTGCTTACACAATGACCATACCGAACGAAGCGCTTGCCATCGTATCCCACCTTGTCGGTTAAATAAAAACCATGTACGCAACCGGTGTGACCCACGTCATCTGATCTGGCAGACGATTCAATGAAAGTGACAGTGCAACCTAACCGCCGACCAGACGGGTTGATTTGGTTTCGTTCCGGTGAAGAGTCCATTTTACATTTTGCTTCGTTCTCCCCCGTGACAGTCTCCTTACGTGCGTGCAAATAATTACGCCAGCGATGCAAATCATAAATCCCGACGAAGGGAGCCAAGTTGATTGGAACAAAACACGCTAAACTGTTTGCTCGCTTTATGCTTTACTTTGGAACAAAATAAAACGATGTTGTTTAAGCGTAGAATAATTTCGTACCTGGGTTTTCCATTCAAATGACACGCCACACGCCAAAAAATCACAAGCTGCCCGGTTGGTCCGCTGCCCCTGTGGACTGATGGAACGCAAATTATGTTTGCACGCCGCAAACACGGCCATGTAAATCAACTGGACGCAGCTCGCGGCGATGATGGTCGGAAGGAAGAATCGATCTTCACACCCTGGAGGCGGCAGCAGTGCATGGAACATGGAATTCAAGGCCTACTCCGTTGCTCAACCCGTTGGACGGCATGATTGAATGTCAAACAAAGGTATCGTCCGTCATTTTAATGGAATATGACGCGATGCTGCTGCTGACGCTGGCAGACTGTTTGGGTTCGGCGCGGGGTTTGTATATACTTTTTGGTTTCATTGAAGAGAATGTGGTTCATGTTTGGGATTAAATTGTATGCCACAGTGACCTCATCGTGTGTTTTATGCAGAGGTGGAAAAGCTTCTCGGCTCATTAAGCTCATTTGAAAGTTTGAGTTTCGAAAGCCTGCGGGCAACAGGTGTTTTTTATATGCTCGTTTGTACAGTATAAATTTGATACCGCATTCTAAAATGAATCAGCATTTCGTAGCCATACGAAGCCAGTCAAACATATCTAAATATTAGTATTTTATTAATTGCCTTGATCTTTACCTTTCTGTTATTACAAGCTTCAATCTTTCCAAAAAATCTCTCCCCTATTCCTGATTTCATGTTCCATATGATGGTTGTGTTTCTTTTGCAATGTTTGTCAACTACGAGTGATATATATAAGTTATAAACTACACATTTGTCACATAAACTGTTCATGAAAGTATGTTTTACTAATTATTGTTTACAACGAACATAAAAACTTGAAGCAAAATAGCACAAAAAATAAATAAATAGATATATTCCTGTGAGAGAAGAACATAGCAAAAGGAATGGTGAAATTAGCAATAAATAAAAGAAAAAACTAAGTGGGATGTACAGGCCAAATTCGTTATTCGTTTTTTTAACAATAACTAGAAGCGATTATTGAAAATGATGTTCTACTAAGAGTAGAACAAACTAAATTGTTTTAAGAAACAAAACTATAAGAGATAAACAATTGTTCTCAAATTCACTTAAAAATTAACGTAGTTGGCATTTTTTTTCATTATATCTTTTTTTAAATAATCTAATGTTATTTATCATTTCAAAGAAAAAACTATGTGAGAAGTTACAAAAACAGGGAGAATTAAAATCAACAGGAACTTAAACGGAACTCAAACAAACTCAAATGCTGGCATAATTAGAGAAGTTTTCAAACTGTCCATAATTCATGCAAGAGGACCGAAAAAAAGACACGTTGATTCCGAAACATCGAACAAAAATTATCTGTAAAGCAAAACATATGTTCCTTGTTTTGAATTGTTGTGAGAAGAAATACTAAGTATCTCTCAATGGTGATGTGTTTAACGTTGTTTTGAAATGAAATAATTGTTGTCACCATAAG
>KZ068997.1:3572-25147 GCA_002091845.1 Anopheles cracens
AAAGTACATAATGTTACTACTTATAGATGTCGATTACTAAACATAAATCGATTCCGAACAGAAATCAAAAACATCAAAATCAAAAGAAATCATACTTGTTTGAATTTTATGAAATAATCAAAGTGCGTAACTTTCACATTGCCACCCTGTATAATATAACATTAAAAATATCATACCGTACAGTCCCATTTCTTATATTTACTTCAATTATTGCTGAGAAGATTCCTTTCATGTGAACGTTAAATCTCCGACGATCAAAAACACTATGTGTCAGATTCCAAAACTACCCATCCATGATGCAGCCGGCATGATAAGAATTAGAAACTAGCCTTGTAAATCGAAAATTACAACCAACAAAATCAACTGAATCAATTCGATCGATGTAACGATCCGGGAACGCGTCATTAGCTTCACCATTACACAGACGCGTCAACAAAAAAGGCGACCCGATTCAATTAACATGATTTTTACATTCGCCGTTCACACACCCCAAAGCCATCCGCCCTGCAGCCGGAAGCCGATCCCCAAAATTACAGCCGTACTCTATCGCTCTATTTAACAATTCATCAAATTCATCACCAAACGGTAGTGCGTGACTGATTTGATTTCAATAAAGATCGAAATCGCGCCGAAATCAGCACACACACACACACGCGCGCCAGGCCCCGATTGTGATCGACGCGCGATCTCACACAGTGGCCGCATTCCGATCTCGACGCGATCCGGGGAAGGGCGCGACGCGAGGGGGAAAAACAATCGCAATTAATTAAGGGTCGATTCGAACGAGAGAAAAAATGCGCGCACACCCTGATGATGGGAGCATACAACACGCGCACGCGGGACGAGATAGAATCTCACGGTTCATCGCACCGACAACGCACCAAAACTGATGAAAATGGCGGACGATAAAGCAGCGTACCAGGCACCAGCATCCGGAATTGAATACTGGCGAGGCAATGACGGCAAGTTTTTCACTGTGCCGCTCTAATTCCGGCGCGGAAAACGGCCTAGTGGTGCGTGAATGTTTCATTACCGCGTTTTAATTGACGGTGAGGAAGAAATTCCGCTTTCATCTGCCGGTTTGAGTGACAACAGAATGGGCGCATCATCCCGTGTGTCTGCGAGGAAGCGCAGATCAGTTACACAATTACGCGCGCAGGGATTCTGTAACTGAGAGAAAAAACAGCGCAAAGTCGCCACAAGACTCCCTGCGACTACGGACACTTCTGACCATTTTGACAGTTTGACGTGGGCCTAATAGACCCTAGCCACACACCGACAGTGTGCACACAATGGATCCGATCAGCCGGACGGAGGGTGCAAATGTTTTGATTGACAGATTAGCGCGCTGGTAGCCGGGAAAAAGGCCGCTGATACCGGTGAGCCTGTCATGTTTCGCCTTCCGGTCCCGGTCCCGGTAAGCCACACCGAATTTCTGGTCTCTTTTTTTCTCTCTATTTGTACGCCGATTCCTGGTAGGGTGCCATTTTTCTCACCTTTCTAGGATTTCATGCACTTCACTGCACTGTCAACCGACCGATCGGGTGTGCGGGACATCAACGACGCGCATCCTGCGACCTGCCAATTTCCAGGCCACGCCAATTTCGTGCTCCATCACGGCTCCGCGGCTCCGATGTTTGACATTTGGCTTAATCAATTTAATTTGCGCCCGAAACGCCGTCGCAAACAGGGTGCTCAATCATGTCCCGGCCCAACCCCGGCCACAATGAGGGAAGCCACATTTTTGTGGGAAGCGCTGCAAGCTGACGCCCGGGGCTCGCCTTGTGGCCTTGCAGTTGTTTTGGGCTCGCTTTTCCGTCTGAAATGGCACATGCAGACCTGACACAAAAATTGGGCTTCGTGTGGGGAGAAATATTTGCACATCACTGTCGATCAGATAGAGTGTCGTGTCTTTCATTCTTTGAACAAAAACGGACTTTCGAATGACTAAATCATTTAAAAATTGTTTTCAATTTTGTTATCACTCAAACTGATTGTTGCTGCGGCTGCTATCGTGCCAACGCGGGCTTGGAAAATAACCGGATGGAAACATTCAATTGCTCTTTGTTTTTATGAGTTATTGTACAAGCAACATCCAAACAGCTGCCTCTCCCACATTCGATATCGCTTTTAAACAGTCGGGGCAATTTAAAATGATATCCACCCGAGCCGAAGCCTGTTTTGTAACGTACGCTCCCACCCAACAGTTCGATTTGATACAAGTAAAAAAAAACAAGTAAAAAAGTGACCTCCCCAACCGCGAACTCCGAAATGCCCGAACTGTCATTCCAGGGATCATTAATTTCGGAAATTATGATTACCCAGGGTGGGTCGCCGCGCTTCAATGGCGATCGGGTGGTGGGAAAATGAATTCATTGTCGTCGTGTTTTGTCGCCTGAAGGACATGATGTGTTTCTGCTTTCATTTCACCCCTCCTGACCATCCCTTTGACCCACCCCCAACCAACGGGGCGAGATATTGATTGAGCGGTAACTTGTGAAACGGAACGCGCGCGCGCGCGCCCGCGCAACCAAATGAAGTACAAAATGCGGGTCCAAGTACCGTCGTAAAAATATCGCACCGTCTTGCCGCGGGGGGTTTGGTCGCGGGGGGAGGGAGCGACGAACGCATAAACGAAAGCATTACCAAACAACCCCTTTTTTTCGCTGCCGTGACGCTAATGATCGATTTGCATGTTCGAATCGATCGGCGCTAGGTTCGTCGCACGTTTGTCGATGAGTATTCGATTGCCGCTGGTGGGGTCACCGTTCGCCAAGCGCTGGTCAACACTCTAGGTGTGTGTGTGTGTGGAAAAACAGAGGAAGAAAAAGGTGCCCGGAAACGGTTCGAACAGGACGCGGAAAGGTGCTTCCTTTCTGCAGGGCCGCACGACAATGAGGTGCTTATGTGTGAAAAATAGATTGGATGAAGTTGTTTGGGTGCGATTTACACACGGAACAGGTTACTTTGTTGATTGCCATGACGGTGGTATTTGTGTCGTATTTTTTTATTGCAAGAGTTTTTCTTTACATATTGCTTAAATAGCACAATATTGCCATTTCATCCTATAGAGACTTGAAAAATGTATAGCCACAGTTTTATTTTTTTAAAAGTTCTACATTCCGTGCAATATGATTCAATTCCAGCTTTAAGATTCAACAACGAATAGGTGAAATTTCGGAAAAAAAATGTTTTAATAAACTTGTATATTCCTAAGACAAGGGCTACACATGGATGGTCATAAACACTAAAATATTAATTAATTTGTTCTATTAAATTTAGCAAAGGGATTATTACCCTTTTAATTATCAGGTAACGTTACCTAACACCTAACCTAACAAAACTGTTGTAGTATGCGAATCGAAGCCAAACAGAGTCGTAAAATAATCGGAAAATCGCCTGCTATAAACCTTTCTACAGGTTTCACCTCACTAAACAAGCTCATTTTGCAACTCGATATTGACCATCCATCTCTGATTGTGCACGAAACAAGTAAACTCGCCTAATTGGAGAGTGTAACAAAATATAACAATATGCAACACCATATCCCCAGCCCAATCAAAACACTTAATCAACAAACACCTTCGCGGGTGAGTGTTTCTGCCACGCTCAGCAGTAGCACCAACAAACACTTTGGAGTGCTTGTTTTCTGCAATTCCACCTCTCTCACACACACACGCACGTCGACCACCAGCCACGGTTTCCAAGCCCGACCGAAGTGTTGACCGGATCGTTAAAACCATCATCGAATGTTTGCCTCGCACCCACCAGCAGACGCCGCGGCTGCTGGAGCGACCACCAAAATATGCCCAATTAGTTACTACGCACCCGAGTCGGCCCCGAGTCGCAGCGGACCCAGCGGGAGCCCACGGAACCCCCCATCGGGGACGTATGTGCCAGTGTGTGCGTGTGATTATTATTATTTTTTTCCGCCCCAAACTTATCTGTGCGGCGCGTTACTCCGCGCGATCACGTCATCGAACGCGAATCATACACGCGAAACCTCGTGGCCGCAACCACCAGACGCCACAGAAGAAGCCAGGCGACGAAACAAAAAAGCATTCCAACCGCGTCAACCGCGCGTGTAAACAAAAAGCATCCAACCTTCTCCGCCAACAGTGCCATAATCGTATTATTTATGATCGGTCGAAACATAAATCGTACCTTCCACCCGACGCCATCCAACCTTCTCCGCCAACAGTGCCATAATCGTATTATTTATGATCGGTCGAAACATAAATCGTACCTTCCACCCGACGCCACCCGACAGTCCCCCCAGTTCGATATGTTCGTGGCGGCCGTGCCTTACGCCCCCGCAGCATCCTTTTACGCTCCGCGCACAGGCGCTACTGCGCAAAACCGATAAGAGAAGGGCGATCGCGATCGCTTATTTATTTATCCGCACAACACGGGCGGTACCTGTACCAGCCCAACCAGCGCAACGACGTGGCAAAAAAGGGGAAACAAAACTAAAACCAATCTTTTATCACCTCGACTCCCTTCGCGGTACGCGCCCGGCACACGGATGAAACGAGCGCAAAAATGCGCATAATGTGACACCCCAGCATAAATATCATCACTTTAAACTGGTGTAAAGTGGGAAGATTTACGACGACCGGCCGCGGCTGCGTTGGAAATGCACGAAGCGATGACCCCGGCCGATCCGAGCTGGCATGCCCCGGAACACACACATCACTCCTAAAGCGCCATAGCTCAATGTTTTGTGCAGGGAAGCCTTCGGACGCTTTTAACATCGAAACTAGCTGCCTAAAACAATGTACGCCCGACCGTGTGTCCGTACCGGTACGGTACGGCACGGAGAAGGGCAGCAACACAGGAAGCCAGAGCGTTGAGAGCGACTGCTGACCGGTCCTGCATTAGACTGGCCCTCCCTCCTGCCCGGGCGGCACAATTAACCGGCACGAATAAATTTTACACCCCGAAAAACATGACCATTTGCTGTCGGACATTCAATTTTCCTCGCTTCCTTCGGCCGATGTGCGATCGGCACGCACGAGAACGGAGAACTGCGCGAAAGCAGAAGGCTCCAGACGGGACGGGATAAGGAAGCGAAACGGGCGAGAACCGATCCACCTAGGTGGGCACAAAATCGTTACTGTGCTATCGGGTTGCCGGATGGACACGTGGATTTAGTTTTTTTTTTTAAATATTTATAAGGATTGATGAATGCGATTAATATATAAATTCTTACTTTAAAGTAACAACACGATACTACTTTTTCAGATTTTGAAAATTATTTAATATCAAGGATACCTGTTGAAGGATACCTACACTGAAATGTAATCTCTGTATTAAGCAATGCTAGAAACAGTCTAGTATTAAGCAATGCTAGAAACATTGTGAAAAACACCTAAAACAAATTCTCAGTAATCGAAAAACTTGCCTCAACCATTTACACTGGAAATAAAAAATAAATTTAATATATCTCCCGATCCGAATTGTGATGTATGCGGTCAGGTAGAAGATTTCGAGAATAAGCTTACGAAATGTATTCTAGTTAGAAAGAATTGAAAACGTACAAAAACGGTTCACTCGTCTTGCACTCGCGAGAACATTCAGATCCATGAATATGCCTCTACCTGACTACAACATCCGCTGCCCGAAGGAGAACGAAGGAACACGTTTAGAAGAGGCAGACAAAAAAAACGTTCTAGGATCCGCTAGGATCCAGCCAACAGATTAATTCATTGTGAGCGGTAAAGAGGTGTTGAAGGCTTCGACTTCTGTGGCAGGCGAAGGTCGATTCGCCGTCGATAGCCGATACCCATTTATCGCGCATGAATTTGCATAGATGGCTCACGGATGTTGGTGGAGCACGTCCAGGTTTCTTCGTCACCTTCGTGGGTGGGCCTATAGCCTACGGGGCAGAGTATCGCTGTACAAGCCCATCCATTGAATGTTAAACACGTTTCTTCGCACGAAGAAATGCACCGCTTCCGGCGATAGTGCACCAGCGCGCTAACCGAACGCGATCTTGTTCAGCGCTAAGCGGAGGCGAAAAAGGTCACACGTTGTTAGGAAAATTTATTGTCCAGCGTTGGCGCGGCTTTTACTGCTCTTGGTGCTCGAATTCCTCGGTTCCACTTGCCACGTTTCGACACCCGCGCCGAGGTCAGAGCAGAGTGTCAAGTGCCGATGGCTTGGCCAGCGTACGTTTTGCCCGTCCCAATCTTCCGGCTACTCGCGTTACGACCCAAACCATAACTAGACTACGGATGGGCTCGTCATGGGAAGTGGCGCTCTAAAATAGGAACCGGAAAAAAATGCCCAAGAAAAGAACGGTCCAGCGCAGAGCTGAGAAAATGACCGGGACGGGATCGGTCAAACATCTTGGTCAGCTTGGTCAGCGCGGGAACTGTCAGCAGCGGCTGCCTTCCCAGCCATCATCGTTAGCAAACAGAAGGCGCTGGATGACGGAAGCGGGATGCGGGACTGTCTCCGAAATGGTTTCCCGCGCTGGGATGGGAAGTTTCGGCAGCCGCAAGTCAAGCCGCGGCTGGATCGTTTGTTTCAACGACAGACAGGAATCCGGTCGGACCGGAAACCGAGCGTTCTGCCCCGGGATCGAGATGCGTAATATGATTTAGTGGAGGGGATCGAGACGGGGCGTGCGAACGAAGAAGCTTGATTGTAAATCACTTCGAAACCGTTTCGCTAATCACACACGACACGCTCGTTTATTCGATCCCATTGCGAATGGGATTATGATGGCCGGTGTATCGGTTGCAGTGACCTTTCGGGGGTAATGATCCACAGGGGCTCATTAACTACTGCTAGCGATTAGTAAGAATATCCTATTAAAATAAACGCGATGTTATTTGTCATAAGTCACGTTGCAAGCGATTTCTGTAAAGATCTCTTTACAAACACTTTACTTGCAATAAGTTAATAGTAAGTGATGGTACTAAAATAAATGACTTATAAACTGTATTTGAAGAAGGTTTTCAAATAAGGCAACCAAATTCACGTATCACAAAGAGATTTTTAAAGAATAGTTCTGTTCAGCAAGATCCTTAAGAATAATAAAAGTTTGAAATTTTATAGATATTTGATGAAAGTTTTTAAAACCCATTTTAAAAACAGTTCTGCTCCGCTTTACAAGGTGGCGCCCCTCATCCAACATTCCAAGAATCCGGTAATCGAATTCTTGACTCATTCATTTACTTATTTCTGATATGTTTACTATTGTTCCAACATTTTATTGGGTATGGGAGTGAAGTAAGACTCCTAAAATCATAGTTTGTGCGGTTTTGAGGTTTCGAAGAAATTTCAAGTCACAAATGGCTGGAATTTAATGCTAACGTTGCATTGAACAAAGCATCCACTTTACAGTTTTTCTAATGTCCAATGTCTAGTATTGAAATTGTTATTATAGTCTAACATTATCAGTAATCACATTGAATGTTGCTTAAATGCTGGAAACAAAAGAAAAATAAATAATCTTATAAAGATATTACATATAATTAAACAGACACGCAATCATATACTTTTTCATGCTCAAAATGGAATGAAAAACTAAATGCAACTCGTTTGTTACTGCCTCATTGCCTCCTCATAACAAGAATCTTCATTCTCATTCTTTCCCCCAGCCGAACCCAATTACAACACACATTTGTGCTCCGCCTGTTATCAAGCACGTGAGCACAGGATGTTCCACCCGGCTAACCATCCCAAGCATCGATCATTTGCAGATGTTTGCACCATCCAACGCCGCCTGCTCACCAAATAACTCCATCCACCCGGCTAACCATCCCAAGCATCGATCATTTGCAGATGTTTGCACCATCCAACGCCGCCTGCTCACCAAATAACTCCTTCAAACGATTCTTATCGTGGTCACGTTGTACCTACGAGCCGATTTACAAGTGCTACTACCCACAATGCACGGTGGGTTCGCTATCATTGCCCAGTTCCACCGTTTCAAACCGGGGCCGGAAATTAACCGATTAACACATCGGATAAAGCCTGATCGATCGGCTGATGCGCTTTGCGATCCGTTGATCGATTCGTTCATATCTCGATCGATGGAAGCGAACCGATCCTCAACGCTATCAATACGATCGGGCGTTGATCGTCACAAAACGCACATGCATTAGCCGTTCGACTGGCAGGTGATTGGGAATCCTTTTTATTCTTGCAAACCTCGACAAACTTTCCGCTGCTGTTCTCGATCATCTTTCGGTTGCTGCGAGAATCGTCACACCCGGCGCCGCATTTTCTTCCTTTCGTTTCATGGTGCAATTCAAATGGTGCAATTATTTATACCGAATAGACGGGACGGTGGGCGCGCGGCAAGCTGAGGACACACTGGAGTGCAAATATTTACAGCCCATCCTTCGCGTTCGGAGCGCAGAATGCCCGGAACGGGCGAGGTAAGGCGGCCGAGTAATAACTTCTGTCTTTCGATTTGGCCACATATTCAATCCACCGCACGCCTTTTGCACCTTTTCTTTCGATTGCTTCGATGCCCTGCTTGCTTGCCTGGCATCTCGCAGCAGGATGGCAGCTCGCGAGCAGAGACAGAGTGCGCGAGACGTTTGCGAAGAAGCTTTTTTTTTCAATTTTGGGAAGAACTTCACTGGATAGTTGGAAAGGTGTTGTTTATTTTTTTTTTTTTTATAAACAACTTACTAACTATTGATATTTTTCACGGATCGTAAGGATAAACTGAAGTCGAATAAGAAAAATCACAGCTTAAAACTTATTTAAATCATTCATTACAAACTGTCTTACACATAGAGATTATTGCTCATTATTCGATCGATGCCTATAAAGTTAAACATTCCAAATGAAACGCGTGCGAAATAAGTAGATACACGAAATGATCTGTTGGTGTAGTGGCAGACTTGACGATCTTCTGACGACAGAACCTGGTGCAGAATCCCGTTTAGACTATTATACATAAACAAGTAGATTCAAAGACAGTTAAGGAAATAGAATTACAGATGGATCAAGAAGATCTCTTATGGTCAGATTAGAACATAAAATCAGATTTTCATCATATCGGTACAACACTGGCTCTCGAACGTTTGCCTTGTACTTGTGCAGAGACACGGGTCGTATAGGAAATTTCAATCTTTTATAACGTAAATGAGTTTGGCTTTTCGTGTGAACCCAATTAAAGACTGTTTTATGATGTAAATTTCAACTGCGATTCAGAACAGTCAAGACTAAAGGTTGCAACGGTGTTTAACGATTTTTTGGATCAAATTTCCTCCTCTCGCGGGCTCGAAATGCAATCAAATGAAGGTGTTTATTTCGTGGTGGCGTTTAACGCCCTAACGAACCACCATCGCCGGACCGGTGCGTCTCGTTGCTCAGGGAAACGACGCCAAGACACCGAACACCGGGCACGTCACCGACCGATCGATCGTACGCTCGGGTGAAATTAAGGAAATTAAACTAATAAAATTAACAGGAAACAACGAGTAAACCTGTCATCGAACTGATTATCGGCTCGGATGCCGGGTCCGAAACCGCAACTCCGGGAACACACCCGGATATCGGAAGACAACAAGCAAGCCCCACTCGACAAAACTTCTCGCTACAAGCAAACGATCCGATCGATCCATCCTTCCGTCTTCCCCAGCCTCCGAAACTGATCGAAAGCCATCGAAAACGGACACCCAAACGCGAACAGCACGGTGAACGAGACGAACGACGACAATAAAAAAAACCTACGGAATACGCGCTTTATCTGCTGCTGATCGTGTCTCGACAAACGGCTGCTGCTGCTGCTACCTGCTTGCTTGCCTGGCATCTCGCAGCAGGATGGCAGCTCGCGAGCAGAGACAGAGTGCGCGAGACGTTTGCGAAGAAGCTGTTGCCACCGGAAGATAAATCAAACTAAATGACTGTTTATTTATTTAATGTACTGAGGGCCATTTTTGCGGTGCACACACGAAACCAACGCCCGGGATAAGGCGAATCCTCCACCCCGGTGTGTGTGTGCCGCATTCCGGTCCATTTTTCCAGATGCGCCCCTGTCTCGGGTCTGTCGCACCCTTCGACGGCTGCTCACACACGCGGCCATCGCTGCGGCGGTTAGGGTATAAATTGTTTATGTGGTGTAATTTTGCGGTCCATTCATGATCGGAAATTTATCTTATGAAATCATAATCACGCCCGGGCTGTGGTGTGTGTGCGAGGTGGTAGCGTTGCCATGTTTTCTATTGCCTCTTTGTGCGTTCGTTCGCTCGAGAGATCTTGGAAGAAAGGGAACACGGCAAAAAAGTGTCACATCTCTCGTACGCGTGAGAGAAACGTATCTCGCCAGCTCTCGCCTCGCCTCGCGGACCCTTTTGCGATCCCTTTTGGGGTGCGTTGCAATATTCGCGCCGCTCGTTGCAGAAAACGAT
This sequence comes from Anopheles cracens, assembly GCA_002091845.1. NCBI lineage: Eukaryota > Metazoa > Arthropoda > Insecta > Diptera > Culicidae > Anopheles > Anopheles cracens. The sequence goes on from KZ068997.1 coordinate 13,952, forward strand.
GAGGCGTTACGTGGCGGCTGTAGGTTGCGCCCCGTCTAAAAATAAGGGTCTTAATTAGAAACTAGCTGGCAATTTGCGCGCGACCGTTTCACTCCGGTGGTGATCATTTTCCAGTCCTTAAGATGCTTGTCGTGTATCTATCCACCCGGCTAACCATCCCAAGCATCGATCATTTGCAGATGTTTGCACCATCCAACGCCGCCTGCTCACCAAATAACTCCATCAAACGATTCTTATCGTGGTCACGTTGTACCTACGAGCCGATTTACAAGTGCTACTACCAACAGTGCACGATGGGTTCGCTATCATTGCCCAGTTCCACCGTTTCAAACCGGGGCCGGAAATTAACCGATTAACACATCGGATAAAGCCTGATCGATCGGCTGATGCGCTTTGCGATCCGTTGATCGATTCGTTCATATCTCGATCGATGGAAGCGAACCGATCCTCAACGCTATCAATACGATCGGGCGTTGATCGTCACAAAACGCACATGCATTAGCCGTTCGACTGGCAGGTGATTGGGAATCCTTTTTATTCTTGCAAACCTCGACAAACTTTCCGCTGCTGTTCTCGATCATCTTTCGGTTGCTGCGAGAATCGTCACACCCGGCGCCGCATTTTCTTCCTTTCGTTTCATAGTGCAATTCAAATGGTGCAATTATTTATACCGAATAGACGGGACGGTGGGCGCGCGGCAAGCTGAGGACACACTGGAGTGCAAATATTTACAGCCCATCCTTCGCGTCCGGAGCGCAGAATGCCCGGAACGGGCGAGGTAAGGCGGCCGGGTAATAACTTCTGTCTTTCGATTCGGCCACATATTCAATCCACCGCACGCCTTTTGCACCTTTTCTTTCGATTGCTTGCTTGCCTGCTTGCTTGCCTGGCATCTCGCAGCAGGATGGCAGCTCGCGAGCAGAGACAGAGTGCGCGAGACGTTTGCGAAGAAGCTGTTGCCACCGGAAGATAAATCAAACTAAATGACTGTTTATTTATTTAATGTACTGAGGGCCATTTTTGCGGTGCACACACGAAACCAACGCCCGGGATAAGGCGAATCCTCCACCCCGGTGTGTGTGTGCCGCATTCCGGTCCATTTTTCCAGATGCGCCCCTGTCTCGGGTCTGTCGCACCCTTCGACGGCTGCTCACACACGCGGCCATCGCTGCGGCGGTTAGGGTATAAATTGTTTATGTGGTGTAATTTTGCGGTCCATTCATGATCGGAAAATTATCTTATGAAATCATAATCACGCCCGGGCTGTGGTGTGTGTGCGAGGTGGTAGCGTTGCCATGTTTTCTATTGCCTCTTTGTGCGTTCGTTCGCTCGAGAGATCTTGGAAGAAAGGGAACACGGCAAAAAAGTGTCACATCTCTCGTACGCGTGAGAGAAACGTATCTCGCCAGCTCTCGCCTCGCCTCGCGGACCCTTTTGCGATCCCTTTTGGGGTGCGTTGCAATATTCGCGCCGCTCGTTGCAGAAAACGATGAGGCGTTACGTGGCGGCTGTAGGTTGCGCCCCGTCTAAAAATAAGGGTCTTAATTAGAAACTAGCTGGCAATTTGCGCGCGACCGTTTCACTCCGGTGGTGATCATTTTCCAGTCCTTAAGATGCTTGTCGTGTATCTTAAGAGGCGCGCGCGCGCCCGCTCGCTCATACATTCCATGGTCCGTCGAACCGGATTCGCATGAAGCAGACGCTGAGGTTGCAACGGTGTTTAACGATTTTTTGGATCAAATTTCCTCCTCTCGCGGGCTCGAAATGCAATCAAATGAAGGTGTTTATTTCGTGGTGGCGTTTAACGCCCTAACGAACCACCATCGCCGGACCGGTGCGTCTCGTTGCTCAGGGAAACGACGCCAAGACACCGAACACCGGGCACGTCACCGACCGATCGATCGTACGCTCGGGTGAAATTAAGGAAATTAAACTAATAAAATTAACAGGAAACAACGAGTAAACCTGTCATCGAACTGTCGAACGTTTGCCTTGTACTTGTGCAGAGACACGGGTCGTATAGGAAATTTCAATCTTTTATAACGTAAATGAGTTTGGCTTTTCGTGTGAACCCAATTAAAGACTGTTTTATGATGTAAATTTCAACTGCGATTCAGAACAGTCAAGACTAAACGTTACGTATGGTTTTATAATCGCATTCCTTACCGATGGAATAAATCCTTTGTTAGCGTCAGAGCGATTATCGAGCTCCAATAAGGCGATGCTCACGGTCGTTTGATGTGTCAGCGTGCAGATGACGGCCCCGTCCCGTATCATCTTCAACTTTATGGCCCAAAACAAACCGACCCCTGATCGGCATACGTTCGCAGTCAATAAATTCGCGCAGATCGGCCCGTTGGCCGGTGCAGAAACCCGGTGTTAAGAGGTGAGCGGGTACATGCAGCTCTAATAAAACCATCCTCCAGTCCGCATGTATGGAGCGCTAGGTCGTTCCACCGGGCCGCGTTTGGAATGCTTTGCACCAACCCCGGCGTGATGGCCGCCAGCGGGAAGCCGAACCGACCCAAAACCAACAAACTCCAACGTGTTAAACTCATAAAAAAAGCACGAGCCCAACGAGCGAGGGGGACGCCGAGGCTTTCCAGCCGACTTAGCGGCCAGTTTTGGGGAGATGAATTCGTGAGCGTGTCAGCGAGCGTGTGGAGATAAAAATAATAAAGCCAGCATCGCACACAGCACACCACCCCGAACGGATCTCGGCGACCGGGCGAAATCTATAAGCGTAAATCTTGCCTTTATGCTTATTGATTTATTTCACACCGGGTTCGGGGTCCAGCGGGTCTGCGCGCGAAACCCGCGGCAGCCACTCGGCAGCGGACAGTCGCTGACAGGGCAGGTCCACTTTAAATGTGCCCCGTGCATGTGGGACGGCGGCGACGATCGCTAGCGAAACGCGCCGGCAAAAGGGAACCGTAAATTATGATTTTATTTGAAGAAATTGAAACAGCGAACGCAGTAAAACCGGGCCTCCTTCTCCCCACGGGAGGAATTTCTATGGCCCTCCGGGCGTACAATTGCTTCGGTGTGGTCAGTGTCGGTGTGGGACATGCGAGGTGATCCTCTGGGCCAGTGTCACGGCCGGTGTCAGCGACATCCAGCAAACGATAAACCCGTTTGAAATGCACTGGCCAGGTTCCGCGATGGGGCCCATCAGCCGGGCCCAGGCACCGATCGGTGTTTTGCCATTGACAGCGTGGAAATTTATCACTTTCATCAGCTGGATTAGCGAGTTTATTGCTTTATTGTGGCGACGAAAAGTCATAAAAGTGCCCGAGGGCCGAGATTTCCCTCCAACAGTATGGACATGGTTTTTTTTCGCATCACCGCGAGAGCATCGCGATCCGATCGAACCTGATTATGATCGGTGATCTTCGTGACGTTCGTTGTTTTTCACACCTCCTAACAACCCTCGGAGCCAAGCCGGAGCGTGAGGTTGTTCTGGGTTCTGCCGGCGGAACACCGGTAACGAGCTTACACATCCGACCCAGGGATGTAAACACTGGGTTTACTTGTTACGGGACATCGTCCGGAGGGGGGACGCTAGACCACTAGCCGGCTCGTAAAGCAATAAAAGCATCGCGCACATGCAAAGCCGGTTGAGAAAATTCGAACCTTTCGCGTGAGAAGCTGGCTGCCATCGCGTTGAGCAGGATGGGATTATGGAGCGCACCGCGAATGGTGGCGCGACTGATCGATTGCTGACAAATCTGGTCCAGCTGTCGTTTCGGTGAGAAAATGCTTACGACGTTGGATGTGACCTTGATTATGGCGATATTGAAGGACATGAACTCTTAGAAATAGGATCCTATTGGGAGTGTACTCTCTTTACCGTTTATCTTTACGACCAGGTTCCATCTAAGATCTTCGTGGTCCAATTTGAATTTGACCTTGATTTGAGTATGATTCAAGTATAAAAGTGCATGATCCTCATGGAATGAATATCACCCGTAATGGAACATTCCTAACCATTGTTTACCTGAACGATATTCTTGACGAGCATTCACAAGATCTTTTAGGACCAAATAGAATTCAAGATAATCTGTAACGTCATATAGCAAATAAGAGTTGATATCATTAAGTAATAACAAATAAATAGATCAAGTATCTTCTCAGTCAATCAATCAATTATAGAGCCCTCTTTTGTCGTCTTCATAGACATCAAGTGTACGAAAGAGACGGATCATCATCATCAACAGATCATCAGATCTTTCAGACTCAGTTCAGACTCAATTCAAGCAAAAGTGTATGAAACGAAGAAGGCTAAAGATTGCGAGACTCAATCAGATTTTTTTTAAATCTTATCTTAGATATTTGTATCCATTTACTTTGTTTTGAGTATTATGGAGATTTTTTATGGAGCTCTGAATTCTCCACGTACATACAGAATCAGATATGCTGCAACAACTGATATATCGCGAACTTGCCTTGTATGGAAAATCACACTTTGACCACCTTGACTTCGCCTACTGAATATGACTCTTTAAAATTGCCTTCAAGCATCCATCCTCCGTACTACATAGAGCTAGTCACAGCTAGTCACTCACAGCTTCGTTCCAGCACACTGCCTCCAAAGCCTATCTAACTCACCCATCAGATCGCAACCTCGGCCCCCCACGACACGTGTCATCGGGTGCCCGTGTCTGTGCCTGCGCGGAACGCAACTACTACTCGCCGCGCAGCTGGCTACAACCGCTCCAAAGCGAGCGCATGGGTGTGCTAATTGCTCCGCGATTACAAACTCATTTGCCCGCAATTACAAGCGGGGGCCCATGCGTTGCCGGCACACAGCCACAGGTCAGGACGCACCGTGACACCGTTTGCGCCCGGTAGCTGGCTGCGTGTGCACACAAGCCTTCTTTTTGCTATCTCTCTCTCTACTTGTGCGGCGCCCTGAACGGCGCACACATTATTTAACAGTCATTTTTACACTGTTGACAGATGTGCCCGTGGCTTCGTGGGAGCGGGCAAGATAGGAGACACCGTCAAACAGACCGCCACAGCAGGCTGGGGGTTTTGATTGACACAGCTGTCAAAGGTGGAGTTCGCTGTGGGACATCGCTGTGACATCGTCAAGGCTGTCGAGGAAGTACCCACTCTGGGTGGCTGCTTTATGCATAATGTAGTAGTTGGTTGACCCGTTCACTTACCGGCCCGTCTTGGTGATGATCATCTCCGTGCCGAGATCGTGAAACTTGTCCCACAGCTCCTTCGTCTCCAGGTGACACTGGACCGGTCGCAGCTCGTCACAGTTGCACGATCCAACAATGGTTGACTTGGACTGGAGCAGAAGTGATCAAGAAAGGAATATAGATATTAGAATTCGTTGTAGAGCCGATATCCAACCAAACGTGCTACCTGTGCCGGTTCCGGCGTAAGCCGCTCGTCATCCGAAGGGCTGGCAGTGGTTCGCGTCGGTGATCTCGCTCCGCCACGTGCCTGAGAGGTTCGATGTTTCGCCCCACTTCGATGGGATGTGGCCGGTGTCTCCGAATCACTGCACTGCTCCACATCCACATCGACGTCGTCGTCCGCCTCTGGAAACCGATCGACTGATAGTGGACCTGTGAAAGCAAAAAACACACACAAAATACATTACAATCAGTCCACTTCTGAGAAAAATGCAATCGCTACATGATCTCGCTGCTCATCAGCACAATAAATCAACCAGTGAGCTGTTTGTTTTGGTGCTCCACAACGTTCTACACCTTTTCGCATGTTGCCATCCATACAAAAACGCACGCACACGCCTCCCTGCGATCTATGTAATGATGAGCTAATTAAATTTGCATCTAAATTAACCGTGAAACGGTTCGCAAACTTCACAATCTTGAAGCGCGCTGCGTGCTTGTTTGATGTACCTACCCGAGTTGCCTATCTATTCTAATAAGCTTGTAAGACTGTTTTCTTTCGGTCGAAAATCGATCGCAACAAACTGGGCAAACTTTTCCAGGGGCAAGCGAAAGAAACGAGATAAGACCGACAAGGGAGCAAGGGCTGCAACCGGGTCCTCTCGTGTCAGAGGGAAAATCTTGGCAGTAAATCATCGCTTTTCGCTGGCGGCGATGATTTATGGGTTTTCCCCCATGGTGGAACATGCAAATGGGACTCGGAAGAAAAACCGAGTGCTTAGGTATGGAAAAACTTTGCATTTTCCAGACGAGCTTTCGGTGCTGTGAGGTTCGTTCCGGGATGGATTCTTACTTTCGGGGGATTGAAGAAATTACAAAAACAAACTACACATTATTATACTTTTTTTTTGAATCGAGGATGTCTTTCTTTGTTAACTTTTTTCGTCAAGAAAATGTTTTTTATTCTCTCTCGTATTCTCGGTACAATCGAATGTTAACCATACAGTTACATCGTAACCACTAGCTGCAGCGGCATTTTTTACACGCTAAACGTTTCATTTAAAGAAAGCGCAGCTAATGAGACGGTTGATCTACCCTTTTTTAAACTTCGATAATCGTCAGCTAATGTCATACATTGTCTGTCGCGGTGCTGGGCCCGAAGTGTTAAGAAAGTAAGTGAAACCGCCGTCAGCTGGCCAGGCGCAGAGGTCCTTCGGTTCGATCCTTGATTTGCGTCCCGCTGGAACCTCTAATAAATAACACTCGAACCGGAGGGATGCCTTTTCTTCGCGCAGCCTTCTTCGCCTCACGCTCACAGCCCAGCGGAAGGATGCTCCTCCATTAACGCTTGCTTAAAGGCAGGATTTTTTTTTTTTCATTACCTCGTTTACCCAGGGCAGCCACAACCGCAACGGAGCGCCCGCTCGGGCAACGGGGAAATGACCCTTTAATTATACAATTTATCAAAATTAGACAGAAAATCATAAAGGACCGGGTGACACGCACGCACCGGGCGCGGGATGGTTCCCTGATCGATTGTACCGCGTCGGGTCCTGGCCGATCGTGGCAGGGGCTGCCAGGAAGCGGCCGCACGCAGTAACACATGGGTAATGATAAAATAATAACCTACTGGATAGATAATGACAGTGCTGCCAGCGGATCTGCCGCCTCGCTCGCACCGGCGCAGTGAGGTATTAATCGTTCCGGCCAGTTTTAAATAGCTCTACCGTCTCTCTTTCTCTAGCTCTCTCTCTCTCTCCTCGAGTCCTGACAACAGATGCTAACCCGCCAACCGAAGCAAGGACCTTCGAATCTGGCGTGGCGTTGGGGTGGTGCCAAAATATTGCGCCACCCGAAACCGAAACGAGCTGTCATTCAATCAACACAGCCACGATGACGACACAGGCCGCTGTGGGTGACAGGGTGGCCGTTGGGACGCCGGGCCGGAGCGTTATTCCAATTTCCAATTTAGCGATTGCTCGATTTTCGCCACCATTTCACGGCGTTCGCGCTACCACGCCACCACGACCACCGCCAAACGCCAACCGGTTTTGCATCTGATGCGACGACCGAAACCATAATTACCATACGATCGGCTGGCACCCGCTGGCTACCGCAGCCAACCGCAACCTCCCAACCCCCCTTCTAAACTTCATCCCCCTCCTCCCCCGGCACGATCGACAGCTGAACGTGTAATAGAAAATTATTAGACAACTCGACAGGTTTCGGGCCGTTTGGCTACCGGCCGCGGTTTGCAATTAATCGACCGTCTCGGAGCTGACAACAACCCGATGTGTTTATGTTGATTTTTCCCGCCCGACCCGACCTGTGCCGCCGCTGTCGCTGACTAGCTAAATTTGGAACCCTGCGTGACTGCTGCTGCTGCGGGGCCGAGCGGCAAACTCGACGCAACCGCAACGACCCATCGGGCCAACGAGTGAAGAATCGATTATCAATGAATGTTGTTTTTTTCGTTGATGAAATTATACTGCGAGTCCCGTTAAACCGCAGGTTTAATTAAACGGAGTTTGTTTTGGAACCGGGTGGAGGCAAAGGTTTGAGTTATGAAAATGGATTCGTTCATGAACATCGAGCGGACAATAGTTTTAGTACAGCTCAAACCGTATTGATGTAATCGAACCAATAAATTATTAATGCTGGCGCATAGGTTTAATCGATTTTGAAAACTTTTTGGAAGTTTAGCTAAAATTTATGTTCGAATATATCAGTCTGGTTCGTAATTTGCGGTGTAATTAAATTTTATTCATTCTGAATTTTATGTAAGTAGTCATGATCATCAAATTCAATCGATTATCCGCTAAAACACTTTTTTAATACTATTTATTTTTTATTTGGCGTCACTATCTACGTTGTAGTGGCTCTCCAGCATATGGGTTATGACCATCTGTATAGTTAGTTCTAAATCCTGTAACACAAATTAGATTTGAAGAGAAAGATTCCAATAATGACTTAGTTTTTAAGCCCCATTATGCAGCCTTATTGGCATAAATTAAACTTATCAATGCTTCGATCTAATTAAACCTTAGTTACTCCTTTTTACTAATATACTAACATAAGTCCCTCTCTTTGGTCTTCTAAGCTGCATTTATCATTAATTGATAAAGTCATTTGTGAAAGGCAATTTCTAAGATTCATTTTCAGGATCTTCAAATGAATTTCTTATTCTTCTTCTTCGTCTGTGTGGTTATACCCTGGTCGACCTGATGAATCCAGTTTCCAGTAAATGCTCAGGTAAAGGTAATCCATAAGACTAAACCACGAAATTAGAGACAGCTAAGGCCATTTCTTCCCAATGAATTTCTTAGAAAACCAAAATACTATTCAATAACTCGTGGAATGCCGGCATTAACTAGAAATCATTTTAGAATAGATTTTACGCAACCGAAATATCACATTAAATATTGGGCAGCAAAAAATATCGAAATATCACAACAGCAAGAAATTGGGTTTAAATAACGATTTCATTGTTGTACATAAAAAAAATCATCATATCTTTAATATCTGAAAGAATAATCTGGAAGAAATTCCATATAATTCTATCTGATTTAACCTTCACTCTGTATAAGAAAATTGTTTATCTCACAACTTTAATCGTTTATGGATCATTAATTTGGAGCAAAGGCAACTACAACAAACAAAACTTGTTTTTTTTTATTCCAAACTCATGTTTATGAATCCGTTATAAAGTTTTTTTTATTATTGTATTACGTGTTGAAATCCATTTCAACATATAAAATGAAGAAAAACTTGCTGAAACTTTGTGCAGGCTCCACACACACACGCACACACACACACAAGCGCATACGCAATCACGAACGGGAGAGTCATTTTTGCGTGCATACCACCACTCGGCAGCTAAATTATCCTGCCTCACCACCGGGCACTAAATTCAAAACCCTCATGCTCCTACTCGCATCCGCTCGCATGCGGCATAAGTGCTTCTTATCTGCACCCCATTGAAAGGTTGTTGTCTTAGCTAATGAAAATGCACCCGCGCGCGCGCGCCACGTCCCGTCGCGTTGTCTGCCTCGGCCCGGCGAAAGGATGGGCTTTTCGTCAGCGAAATATCAACGCCGAGAGGGTCCGGGCGCAGCCGAGACGAGATCGGTTATTAATCTCGGCCCGACACAAGCTCCCGGCCCGGCCCCCGAAAGATCAACGGCGCCGTACGCGCCCCGTACGCACATTTTATCCCACGCGCGACATCAACGCGTCATCGCAGAATTCAATCCACGCGGCGTACGCGGCGAACTTCGCGCCGGTTCGGCGGAATAGAAACCGCCACGATCGTCACGGATGGTGGCCGGAAATTTATGACAACTAACGGATTAACTCCGGGCTTCCGTCGTAAATTATCAAACGCCCGGAGACGGTGACGGACAAACCCGGCGCGAAACGGAGAAGGCGAGTGCGCCCTGGGTTTCCTTCAGTTTGACTACTGCCGAAATATACTGCTGTGTACCTTCGTCAGCTCTTGGAGGCAACGCCGATCGAAAGACACTTGGAACGACCCGGCGTGGCTCGCGTTTCACATTTCACGGAACGGTCTCGGGACGGGTTAGGTTAAACGGTTGTCGGGGAAATAAAACAACAACTCAAAAACAACCTCAACCACCACCGAAGCCTACTGCGATCGATCGCACCCGGTGATGAATAGTTGATAGATATTTCTGTGCATAATTTGCCAAAAAACATAAACGCGACAAACGATGCTCGAAAATACCATCGCGACTCGCCCACGTATATCTTCATTTCCGACGCGTATAAAGAAGAAGAGGAACCCCTTTTTTATGTGCCTCACCGCACCGAATCAGTCGTCAATCGGATGCTGGATGTGTTTTATTACGACCGGCCGGTGTGGGCAGGAGCTTGTTAACAGGGGATACGATTTTATGACCCCTTTGGTCGGGGGTAAGTTTGGAGGGTTGTTGCCGGGTTGTTGTGCGCTGCAGCCTGCTGGTCAGTAGTTGTGCATAAATTTGTTGGAAATGTGTTGTACGGGCTAAAGTTGAAGGAGCTTTAATGACTCGATACAACGGACCGTTGTGGGGTTCTTTTTTTTGTCCATTCGATTTGCATTTGAGAGCACGATTTTAATGGGTGAAAATGAAACTTTATTGTGTACCTATATCAAGAGGAAGTAACTTACAAGCAAACATTGCTAGTTTCGTTTTTAATTCAACTTTACTTGAATTTTGTACGTTTTTGATGCGGTTTTGTGTTGAAGTTAATGATACTCCAAAGTATACTTTAGAATGTCTCTATTATTGGAGCGCTAAGTCTTAGCAAGTTACACGTTTTGAAGCTGACATTACGATGACATAAATCACCACTAAAGATTGCAAACCTTTCACTCCATTCGAGCGTAGTTTCTTCATCTCTGCTGCGCGTCAACGGAAGCACCCGCTCCAAAGGCTATTGCTGCATGCTTCACCTGCTTAAAATGTTTATTTTCACATTTACGAGTTCATTTGCGGACGAACCAGGCGAAACAATGCCAGCACCAGAAACTGTCCACGGCCACAAATCAAACCCTCCAAACTGTTCCCCCAACCCGTCACCAGCACAAGACTTTCGATGCGCTCACTTCATCGGCCACAGCATCTTCCGGCAGCTCATGAGCCCAGCTCATTTTCACCCAGTTTCTGCTGTCGCCATTATGCGCCGGGGTCCACCCGGTCCCCGGCTTGACCGTAAATCATGATCTCATTCAATCGCAGCAAAGGCACGCATTCCGTCGCTCGGTGGCATTTATGGTGCGTGTCAGTGGGAAACGGCGATGCGTTCGGGAAACTCAGTTATGAAT
>KZ068997.1:31737-44449 GCA_002091845.1 Anopheles cracens
TCTCACAATCGAACACTATTGACTTTGGCGATTCATAGCTTCCTCGCTGCCTAAGCTTCCCCGGGAATCCATTAATATCTGTCAACGGGTGGAGACTCGTTAGCACGGCAACCGGGCCAGCCGGCAGCCGCCCGGATCAAGCCCGGCCGAGTGACAACTTACCAAGCCCATTTTCATCAAATTAACAATCCCATCCCCAGTGGCCCAGCCTCCGCCGAGTGCCCGATGCGTTCGGTCGGTTAAGACGAAACGGAAAGAGAGCCGGCCTCTGTGTATGACGCATCACAAAGCCTGCCTTCCGCAGAAGGCTCGAGGGGCGCACGGGACGATCACTCTTCAGCCCACCAGCATGCGGTTTGCATTTTGCGCCTGAAAAGGGCTTTGCCCCCCGATAGGAAAGATTTGTGTGGTACGCTGCGCGAACGCTGTACTCAGCTTTTTACACACACACACACACCCAACGTTCCGTGTACATGGCACCACCTCGAGAACGAGCCTGCCAGAAAACAATCCCCGAAAAAGGTGTGATCTCCTTCTGTGGTGGCCTGCCCTCCTGCCCTGCCTGCGACCGGCAACCCGTCGGGCCGTTTCTCGGGTGCCTTTATTTACACTTCAGACCATAAACCACTCACCGGAATGATTTACGACCACTTCCTTCTCCCGGGCCGCGGTGGCTCCCGGTGAGACGTATATGTGTGCGTATGTATACCGTTTTGTTTTTCAAACAACAACGCCCGATCTCGATTTTCGGTCGTTTGATGAATCTTGAAGCTCCGATTCACACCCGAGGGGCAAGAATAAGAACGCGGAATCCATTTTGTCGCGCCATCACAACCCAACAGAACGGTGTTCCTTTGCCAGCACCCCTTCTTTTGCTTGTGGGCTGGCAAAATGGAGAAGACGGAAAGGAGCACGAGGTGACTCCAGCCGGAGCCGCCTAAAGCGTACAATAAACAAATGAATTAAACTATTTATGATTTTATGCGCCCTTTCCGGTGCGTTTGGCAGTAAAAACGTGAGCAAACAGAGCCGACTGCGATGATGATGATGATGGGCAAGAACGCAACGACGGTTGCGTTTATGGTACCGGTGGTGGCTAGAACAAGAAGCCGAAATCAAAGGCCGGAGGAAGTCACGAGAATCGAGGCCAGGAATGCTGTTACCTCCGCCTGTTCACCCGGGGGCAAATATTCGCCTGACTATGTAGCAATGAAGTGTGAGAATATTGCTCGAAAGAATGATGGCAGAGGGTTAGAAGTGTGTTAAACATAAGAAATCGGGTTATGTTCACTATAAAACAAAGCATGTTTTTTATAGATACCCAAATAATATTTTAAGTTTTTATGGAAATTAACAACACACAATGATATACTGGTTTTAGCAAACATGAAAGGAATAGTCGGCTTTGTTTGGTTAAACAGACATGAAAACTAAAAGAACTAGAATACAGTACGGTAGCAAACTTAGGCTATTGAGATGAAGAGTCTATAAATCAAGAAGTTATATTTCATTTTTCAATATTCAACACTAGTTTCAACGTCTTTTTTCCAGGAATATACTCCACAGACTGCTACTGGAAGGTACTGGAGATACCGAAACAAAGTAAAAATACCGAAAAATACTTAAAAACGAGAATAAAGTGTGAACTTACCAAAAGTCTTAATGGCGTTTTGACTTTCAGTATTTTATTTTTTAAATATGTTTCCTCTGAGTAATCATACAACCATTCCAAACATTGGTTTCACCATTTTAGTCGTTCTGTTCTTCTATTTATTAAGTCGTTTTCTATTGACTATAGTAACTATGGAGCCTAGTGGCTATTCAGTATAACTATCGTAAACGAATCAATCAAAACCCTTCTCCTTGATGAAAACATAGTAACTCTTGACGTTTATTAGGATTGGAACATGTTTATCTCCTGTTGTATGTACATTTTCTGTTGCAATTTTCTCTCCAACGTGACAAACGCCATGTTCTGGATTAAACAAAGACTTTTAAGACTGAGTTTCATTTAATAAATCAAGAGAAACAGTATAAAACGATAGAAATGTTGCAGTCAAAGCAATAGGAATCTTCACAGTCTTAATAAAACATATATTATCAATAATTATTTACAAACAATTTGGTAGCACGTTTCGAGAGAAGTGGAGTTTCGTCTGATTATGAGAGTATATTACCGGACAATCTCAACTTATCGTAAAGAAAAGTTATCATTACTATTTTCTTCCAAAAAAATACGTGCAAAGTGTAGCAATATGGTGTTTTATCATCTTTCACATAATTCAAACTTTTCCTTATAAGAACTCACTCCCTCTAAACCTCAGTAGCTCATCATCTATTTGCTGCCCGGCCTCTTTCGCTGCTACGAACGAACCTACGAGAGTATAACGAAACGAGTGTTTTCCTGCGCCAGATTCCAGATACGGCTTGTAAGAGGAAAATTCTTCAACCGCACCCCAAACGGAAGGAAAAGACCCTTATGCACTTTGTTCCCGAGCGTATGTGTACTAATAAATACGACTGGAACGCTCTGAGCTTAGGCCAGATCCGGCATCATCTCAACGGAGCCACCCTTTGCTGCGCTCATCCCCAGCAGCCGCATTGCACCGAGTCTCCGCTCGGCTTCTTCGTGGAGACCAATTTCCCGTCCGATTTTGGCTGCGGGGCGCACGAATGAAATAAAACGCAGCGGGCAGCGATGCCGCCCGCCAGATTAGGCCACCACGCTAAATGCGCTCCGGTGCAATATCAATAAAGTCCGGGGCCCGCCACCGCAGGCCATCGCCGAGTCTCGCCAATGGTCCGGGTCAGGCCAATGGAAGTGAATAAATAAGCCCAACCCCACAGCTGCTTATCGGCCGGCCGCAGAACGGCCACTAAACCTGACCAACGAATCCAGATGACGTGATTCTGTTTCTGTTGTTGGTCCACCATCCCATTTCCGATTCCCGGTTCGAGGTTTCCTTTTTTCTCCTCTCACTGCACAGTTGCAATGCATTGGTCTCTTCCCTGAAAAAAAAAAAGTTCGCTGTCCCGATGGTCTTTATCTGCACAACAGAGTGCCTCAGTATCCGGCGGCGACCCCAATATTCCGGACGTCCATGTGCGAGCGTTTCTCAAGAACTCCACTCCACAGCTAGCCACCCAGCACCAGCTCGCCATAACCAGCGGCCTCTTGGGCGGCGTGAACACTTCAATCTCCAGATGATTACCATCCCTGACGCAAACCAGGGCCCGCGAACACTTTCCCGGTGCGCAAACGGTTCGCGCATCAAACGGCCAACCGGGGTGGTGTGTCTTTGAAGGTGCGGGCTTTTAGTTTATTTTACGATTTTTCTTCTGCGCTCAATTGGCCTGTCGGGAGCACTGGCAAGATGGCGTGGCCGTTTAATCGATAAAAATTAAATACTCTATCCGGGCGAGCACCGGGCGCAACGCAATGTTTGTGCTGCAATAAAAATAGACCCGCAATAGCCAACTTGACGCTTTAACGCCAACGGAGCGGTCCCGAAACGGGAGATAAGAAATTAATTACTTTTGGTGGGCGTTGGGGTTTCTTCATACTCGATAGAGCGTCGATAATGAGCGAAATTGCTTCATCGATTGCCTATGTTTGTGAAGCACATCAATCTTAATGTTGAACATTTACAGTACACACTTTCATTTATTCATACAAGCAAGCAATTCTAAATCGCATTTTATTAAGTAGTTATCCACATTTTCTTCCTATCAAATTATGAAATATCTTCTTACAAACTCTTTGATTAATACTATCCTAATGTTGAATGCATTATTCTGAAAACTACTTAATATATTGCGATTTAGATTTGATTCTTGTAAGCATCCTTAATGTCGTCTTAGAACCATTATCTATGTAATATTGAAAATGTATCCCTTTGTGCAAGTATACATCTGTTACCACCATGATTTAGTTGATAAGATGGAATGATGGAATGGAGAAAAATGAATAGATTATGCAAAAAAAAACATTCTATGTTTGCTTTAACCTAAAACTGATGTCAAAAGATCTATAACACCTTAAAATAGCTCATGAGGACTTTGTTTCAACAATGTAAAGGTATCCTTTGAAGACTGGACCCTATGGGACTGTTGATTTTATACACTTTATGATTTTGATTTAATTTATTTTGATCTTATATTTGATTTATATTTATTTACCATAGAGAATGGATAGAAACTTCAATTTTCTACATACTCCATGATGGAGTCGTTGAATGTCCTTGTTAATAAACTTTATTCAAAGAAATGTATCAAACTCCGTAAGAACATTCGATTACATGTTCGTATTGTTAGCAGTGTACCAAAACTCTTTGAACATCCCATCCCAGTTCCTATCTCTCAGTCTTTCTTCCTTACGTACTGACCCTTGATATTCCCCGTAATTTCAACCTTTAATGATCGGCTTTCCAAAAGGTTAAGATCCTTCCAATCGCGCCGCAGAACGATCAACGTTCTATTTTTAACATTACCCTCCCATTAATGATTCGTTTGATGAGGTTTACAGCCGTTGCCACTCAGTTTAGCACTGCAGCTAACGCTTTAAACACCTACAGTTATGCTGCCGGCGCAGGAGCGCGGAGTACAAACGCAGCGGGCCGGCGGTGAGCGAAATTACAAACATCTCCCCTTGATGATCGTCGCGTAATTGGGTTCCTGCGCTCATGATCCCATCAATGGCGTGTAATATGACATGCCAGTTCAATAAAAGCAATCGATTAGGCCGCGGTCAAGAAATTGAAACTAAGTTCCTCGCGGCTGCATCCAGCGCAAGGCGCCCTCAGGACCTTCAACCCGAAGGAAGCGCCCGGCTAGCTAATTACGGCCAGCGGGGAGACCCTCTCGGGCGGATGACGTACGATGAAAGTAATGAGCATGGCACATTATTGACGGAACAGGAAGTTCGCCGAGGTACGCCGAGTCGGTTTGCTTTCAACTTTTTCTCTTCCCAACTCCCTCGAGTGTGCGGTGCGGCGAAAATGCGTGAACCTGACGGCGGAAAAGTCGATCGATCGGTGCGCAACCTGCGATCGGTTGCGAAAGAGCCAATTTCTTCGACCGGGTAATTTATCATGTTTTCGCATTTAACCTTCATTAGCCGGCGAATTGCGATCGCCGCTGCGCCGAGTGCGTGCTGTTTAAAGTGTATCTCTGTCGGGTGGTTGTTTTTCCGCACTTGAGCGAGTTTGCTGAAGTGGCGATCCGATGATAAGCCGCTTTCGCTTTCCATTCAGCGTTGGTGCATGGCTTCCTGTGCGGTCCCGGGCACGGGATCCTAATCAAGCGAAGGGCTGTGCGTTGTTCGCTTTCTTGATCTCGTACTCGTACGATCCTTCCGGCTAGTGCGGCCTTCCAACGAAACGTCAATTGAACCGCTTTTTGATTGTCGCTACGACTCGTATGAAGCTAATTTGCCAACGTCTCTTTTAGTTGGTAGTTGCGTGTATTTTTTTTAGTTGCCCGCCTCAAGGGATGCTTGTAAAGTGTGAAAAAGTAATAAGTAGGTTCGATGCCATTATCATTCATGCTATTGTAATCGTGCACTTCATTACTATTAGCCGTGTAATTGCTGTGCAAGTACAGAACGATCTTGAACATTCAGAGTAGTATAGCAATGTACATTTCCTGTAAACTTTTTTGAAGAAATGATTTCTTAATTGTATTGTTAGCAGTGTACCAAAACTCTTTGAACATCCCATCCCAGTTCCTATCTCTCAGTCTTTCTTCCTTACGTACTGACCCTTGATATTCCCCGTAATTTCAACCTTTAATGATCGGCTTTCCAAAAGGTTAAGATCCTTCCAATCGCGCCGCAGAACGATCAACGTTCTATTTTTAACATTACCCTCCCATTAATGATTCGTTTGATGAGGTTTACAGCCGTTGCCACTCAGTTAGTAAACGCAAATTTAAACCTGCGCCCGTGCGAATCTCTAATTTCTCTCCCTTCAATGGAAACCTCTCCTTCACGATCGTTCCTTCCGCCTGACCTCATCTTATCGATCGAACAGACGGACCGTCGGGCCCGGCCAGCTCCTTTGAAGCGTGCCGCCGCCGGTACGAAGATGAATGGCTTCCTGTGCGGTCCCGGGCACGGGATCCTAATCAAGCGAAGGGCTGTGCGTTGTTCGCTTTCTTGATCTCGTACTCGCACGATCCTTCCGGCTAGTGCGGCCTTCCAACGGAACGTCAATTGAACCGCTTTTTGATTGTCGCTACGACTCGTATGAAGCTAATTTGCCAACGTCTCTTTTAGTTGGTAGTTGCGTGTATTTTTTTTAGTTGCTCGCCTCAAGGGATGCTTGTAAAGTGTGAAAAAGTAATAAGTAGGTTCGATGCCATTATCATTCATGCTATTGTAATCGTGCACTTCATTACTATTAGCCGTGTAATTGCTGTGCAAGTACAGAACGATCTTGAACATTCAGAGTAGTATAGCAATGTACATTTCCTGTAAACTTTTTTGAAGAAATGATTCCTTAATTTGAAAGGAAATATGTTGGTTTGGTACTGTTATGAGTTTGGTACTGTTATGCTCTACGTAAAGCATAGCGTTCGCATAATTTCATAAATATTTAGTTTATTTATTTATTTCCTTCCTGGGATTGAGCTTCACATGTATAATTGTTTTCTAAGCTAGTTCATTTTTATAATTTTAATCTCTTTTATATCATTTTTATGTTGGATTTATCGACATTGTTTTTGCTTTTCATGTTATTATCTTATGCCAATTTATTTCTTTTTTGCTCATTATTGGTTTAAATTTTAAGTCAGTATTTTCAAGTGGTTTTATATTCGTATTATTCGTTTTATTTATTTATTCTATGTTTCCATTATAGTTTTATAATTTTATGTTCTTGACTATGACTAATTTGCATGTTACAGCGCTAGTTTATTTCTTTCTAGCTTTTTAATCTTAATTGTTTTAAAATGAAAATTGTTTTAGTCAACCCGTCTTCTCTATGTTTGAATTAACCATATATTTTAAATTAGTTAATATTTAAAAACACCTTTCCTAATTTTCTGAATTTATTTAACTTTCGTATGAAAAACTATAATATATACAAAAATTGTTAGCTTTATACACTAAAAAAATAAGCCAATAGTAATCTGACTTAGAAAAAACATAGGATAATGGTTATAATGGTTTATATTTGACCAAAACAGAAACATATCATTGTCGTTCACATCAGGACCACGGCCTGCGTGTGGTCCAGCCCGGAAGCAGGTTGATTAAATATCATTATACAACCACAGCGGTCTGCTCCCAAACGATGGCCCAATTTTCGACCGCCGTGCCTTTCATTTGAGCGGAAATTGAAAATCAAAAACCACCAAAAGCGGATCATCCCGATCGTTCACAGGTGCCAATGTGGACACCTTGTCAAATTACAGGGCACAGAAAGGCCGCCAAATGAAAAACAAATCCCTCGGAAATTGGAATATCGCCCAACCATCCCGTAGGGTCAGTGAAAGGAAAGCTTTCTTTTTCTTTTCTTTCCGTTCTGGTTTCGGTGTTTGTTGTTTGATCGAAGTGGCCGTTTTCGTTATTGTCTAATCCAGTATTCACTTTCAGGAGCCCACTCATTATGAGGCTGCCGACCAACAGAAGGTGAGGAGAAAAACACGCGCCTAAAAAGAGAAGAAAAGCGGGAACTGTTGGAGCCATTGTATCCATTCTGAGCATTATGTGTTCTTCCGTGTTTGACAAGAGGGCTCGAGCACAATGAAGAGTAGCTAAATAAGCTGCTGTTGTTTCCTTTTTCTTCATTTTTACCATACACACACACTCATAAACACAACAAACGCACGATCATCTTCTTTTGAATATCATCGCCTGCGGTCGGTCACCAACGCATAGTTGAAAAGATGGCACGAGGACACGAACGGCTCAGCTGTCCAGCGGTCTCTTTGGTGGTCCGATTTTTTGTTTCTCCACCGGTTTTGTAAACTAAACCGATAAAACCTGTCCTCAAATCAAGAAGGTAGGCTACTCCGCAGCGCAAACAACTGACCCTTCGGGCCATTGTGCGCCCAAAAATGGTACGAAAATAATGTAATTATCCTCTTACCGGCGGCTTCGGCTTTCACTGTGGTCCGTTTTCTGTTGTCCTTCTGTTTTCCGTTTTTTTGTCTCTAATTTCAATCGAACAAACGCTACCCTCGTCCGGAAATAGAAATCAAATCTTTTGATACCGGCGGTAAACCGTTATCTTATTAATGCACATTTTGTTTCGAGCGAATTATAACGGAAAAGAAAAGCAATTGACTTCTTCACGGTTCGCTATCCTAACGGTGGTCCTTTGAGGATCTTCTCGTACGTAGCAAAAAAGGCGCGTAGCAATACATACAATTGCAAGAAGAAAATTAATTGAATCTGGAAAAAGAATATTATATACTGATAGCGAAAATAAATGGATTATTTGCAAAAAAAATCAGGCATAATTTTAACTTATAGATTTAACGTTAGAAATTGATGTCAAGAATACATACAATTATTGACATATATAGACAAGATCGACCCCAAAATGTGTTCAGATTCTCAAAAACATAATAATAAAACTATCTGCATTCTTCAAAAGACGATTTAAACACTGATTAATGATTGAAATGGCTCTATCTGCGGTGTTTAAAAATGCAGATCGCTCGTTTGAAGATCGTTTAATATTAAACATAAACTATGTAACACCACAGTATCCAACTAATGATGCCGTCTCACCAGCTAGAGCTTGTGCTCATATTCCTTTCGTCGTGAGCCATTGCACCTTGCGCTCTTTTTTTGTCCTTCCCTCTATTATCGCGACAAAAAAGACACAAAACCAGTAGTCAGCCAGTGTGATAGTGTTATTAACGAGATGTCAGGACGGTTGAAAAAAAATCCATCATCTCTTCCCCGTACACATGCGCAAGTGGAGGGAAAGAAATACAAAAAAACAGCAACGATTCAAACACGTCTATGGTAAGAAACTCGCCGCGAAGCCATTTCCATCGCGTGGGCCATAACGTTGATTGGTTCACCTTTTTTTTGCAATAATCTACTTCTTCCACTCAACCGAGCGCGGTATCCTATTAACTGAACCCACTGCGCTCTTTCTCGCTCTCTCCCATACTCCAAGTACGAAAAAGCGCATAAATAATGCACACTCGCCAAACTATTAATTACGAATAATTTATCGAAATTATAAACCTCATATTGGAGCAGCAGCAACCCACCTGAAACAACCGCTCAGAGCAGCCAGCAGGCAGGCAGGCGGTGAGCAAACGCGCCAGGAGTCATCCGTAAGTGCTCACACATTAACCAGCTCGGCTTAAGGCGAGCGCTGGCTGCGCTTTTTTCCTGCCTTTGCCACAGCTCAGCATCGGCTAAATGGTTTTTCCATCCGCACAACAACGGGCGCCATTTATGCAACGCCATTTTGCGGCCTGCATGCACCTTTATCCGACTCGTTATCTGCTACCGTGCACGCCGAGGGATGAAAGGTACAGCGCCGTGTACCATCACGAGCCGCTCGGGCCTTTTTTGGGGTGAGAAATTAGACACGATCGCGTTTCTAAGTATTGTTACGTTGCCCGTTCGGTGAAAATATAAATAAAAACATAATTGCATTTTTGTTATCATGCTGCCGTCAGGTCTGGCTGATTGATATGGCGCGAAACGTGTGCTTAGCGAGTGAAATTGACTTAAAAGCTGTCGGATTATTATTATTTTGCTTCTTCAAGATGCTACAAACCATTTACTTCCTTGGTCTGAAAGTAATACAGTTGAAATTTCCATTTTAACGTGAATTTAATAATTTATTCAGGTCTCTCTCTTTTCTTAGCTCATCTCGCGTTGGTTCAAATGTTATGTCATTAAAATGAAAAATAAATCTTATGAAAAGAAGAAGAAAAACTCTTCATACATGTAAACATCCACCATTCCCCGATGATCGATGGGTGATCATTACGAAAGATGCTTCCTATTTACACAAAAAATAAAAACATCAACCAACAAACCCATACACGGGCTCGTTCGAATCTCAATCTCAGCCAATATTGTGTTCTTTCCGATCCGCGATGCGATGCAGTTGCCCGGAAACATCTTAATGGGTGGGCAACAGGTCGAAGCCTGCCACCCCATGCCCCATGCCATGAGGGGTGAAATTTATCATTTCGCGCAGTGGTTTGTCGCGCGTTCCGCGTCTCCGAAAAAGGTGAATAACACACACAAAGAAATGGAACATAAGACACTGGCTGGCTGGCTGGGTTGCCCGGTGGTTTTGATTAATGGTGTCGCGTTTGTGCCCAGCTCCCCCCGGTGCTGTGGTGGTGTCCACAACTCACGAAGCGGGAGAAAATTCACGATCCTGCCGCGCTCGATGTAGGTGGGCCCGATTTTGAGTGTCTGCCATTTCGATCGGAAGGGGAGCTTTTAGGCCTTTTCTTCCTACCTTGTTGCATTTCGTACGAATGCGAGCTAGTTGACAGGCTCGAAGTGTAGGGCCGTGTGTAACAAGCGTTTCTTGCGGACTCCGCAGGTTCGGCACAGTATGTCGCATCTGAAATGGGGAAGGAAAAGGTTCCAACAAGGCAAATCGGGTCGATTGGTCGGGAGACGATTTTTTTTTTGTACAAAATATAATTGCTATATAGATTGAGGATCTTTAGAAATGACTATCATAAGCATTTTCAACAACAACATGTGTGCAGATTTTTATAAAGAATTTTTGCTTTTATATATAACTTCAGCCTGTTAGATCTTGTCAATTGAATAATATTTTTAAATAATCAAATATAATACTCTAGTGAGATAATCATTGCCTTCATGTAAGATCTCCTTATTTTCCTCTCTCACCTTGTGGAATAACTTGTTAATGTGTTCATTGTTTTAGATGGGTGTTATTTTAACATTAACACAACCATAATTTCAACCGATTTCTTTGGTAAATAGATGTGCATTGCAAGCATCTCCTACGCCTTCAACCAGAAATTTGCAATAGTGCTGCGTCTGTTTGAACTTCTTCCCCGTGCCAATTAGCGAGTCGTTTAATTACATTTAATTCCCCTCATTGCGAGACGAAACCGAGCGAATCTCCTTACTTACTTTTTACCAGGTGATTACTAAACCTACTAGCGCATGCAGTTATCGAGTCACTAACGCAGCAAATGGCGTTCGAGACAACGGCCATACACACACCATTCCCATCGATTGCCGTCTGATTAAGTTATTAGACAGGTTGCTGTTCTCGTCGCGCGCGACCCTGCCCGGAAAGACGATTCCACCATTCGGCGAAATTACTGTGTCACACTGTTGAGTTGCCAGACGCTAGACGTTGACCGGATGGAGTGCCTTTTCCTGTATGTTTTCTTGTTTCAAACTCGCCTGCTCCGACTCCTCCCTAAACGCCAACCATCCAAACCTAGCAAAACGGCTGGAACACGGCCCAAAAGGAACCGCCGCCACCTGGATTGGGTCCCAGCTCGCGTCCCAGCAAAAAAAAGCTCCAAAGTAGGATCGGACGAGAATCTCGATTCGGTGTATCCGGCCGTCAGTTGTTTGTTTTGGAATCGTACCCCAGGCCCCAGGCCGTGCCGAAACGTGTCATTACGATCGAAAGGGGGGGTTTTCTATCGTGTATGTGTGGTGCTAGACCTGGTGGCAAGCTGCGTATCGCTTCCCTTCTACGCTTCTACGAGCCCGGTCCGGGTGGAGTATGATTACATTCTTGTTTCGCGTTCGCGTTCGTTACTTTCTTTCCTAGTTTGCCTTTCCTATCGTTTGTGTTTCTTTTTTTGAGTGTGTGTCTGAAAGAAATAGGAAATTATCATGTCTGCATGGCCCTAATGACAGTGTGGATCGCTAAAGAGGGAAAATTGAGACTTCAACCCGCACATCCGACCACCCGTGTGAATGGGTGGGGGGGGGGTCGAGAAGGTCCGAACAGCCCGGCGCCATTTGTAAGTTTTCAATCGAATCGTGGCCACCCTGCACGGCACGGTGGATCGTTCCGCTCATCGACGAGCTGTCACTGGCACTGTGAGGTTCTGTTCTGGCGAGTCTAGAAGACACCTCCTGCGATACGTTATCGGGCGTGTAATTGAAACGTATCTATCTGGGGGAGTATTGAGGAAAAGTGCTGCTGTGAGAACTATGACAGTGGTGTATATTAGGTATGAAGGTGCTCATTTATTGCCTCCCTCTTCTCCAGAAATCGTATGAAGAATTAATTCAAGCGTTTTAAATTTTGTCTTCCATATGGAGTGCCAGTTCCAGTGGAAGATCCAGTTTTGCTTTCGTTGTTTCAACTACTTCCACTAATACATACAATAGGTGCCTGAAAAGTTAAAGTCTCAAGAAGGTTATTCAACCATTTTAAATCGACCAGAACAATCTTAAGCTTCAAATGTTGTTACTGAAGGGTCTGAACTAGTTAAACTCCTGAACTGAACTCGTTTATTCTGCATATACTTCAAAAGTTTGTTCTGATGTCTAGCTTGTCTGTTTTTGTAGCATCTAAAAGGCTTTGAAGGGATTGTAAATAACGGTGTAATATTTGCGGATATAGCTATTACAAGCACATGGATAGATTTGACCAACTTTAAAAAGCATTGGATTTCTAACAGTCATGAATCGTAGAATGTCTAGAGACTCCTTTGCTCCAATTTTGTTATCATTCTCAAATATGTATATCCCTAGTACACATCATAGATCTAG
>KZ069000.1:1572-12165 GCA_002091845.1 Anopheles cracens
AAAGTATTTTTTTATCGAATCCATCAGCTGTTCATGCTTTCGAATATGATGAAAACGCACGACAAATTTAATAAATAAATACAATTCAAACATACACGGATCGCCTTGATTTTGTTTGCTGATGGTAGCTCTGGGTATGGGAATATGGGGAGGGGAAATGAGGACGAGAGGATGGGTATGAGGGAGCTAGTAGAAACGCTAGAGGGAGATAGAGCGAGAAAGAGCGAGAAAGCAGCTCTCAATTCACTCAAAATCGCTCACGGGTGGCTTCTCCTCCCTTAACAAGCATAGTGTTGTTAAGGGTCTTGTTAAGGGGCTTGTTAAGGGAGATTTTTTCCGCGGGGACGTAACCAATGCGAAACTTTAAAACATAAATTCCAGAGCTGCAGTAATGTAAAACCAAAATGGGACATATTTATTGAAACCATAAGGAAAGAGATTGGAATACGAGGAGTGACGTGGGAGGAATGCTTGTACCTCCAACTCTTTTGCGATTCGGATCCCTACGGCCAGTTGTTACTCACTCGCGAGTGAGTTTGTATAATAACGACTCACTCGTTTAGCGAATCCCACTCATTTTTTTGGGTTTCGGATCCCTACGGCCAGTTGTTACTCACTCGCCACGTCGCAATTTCTCACTGGCTTTGGTTGGATCGCCCATACTGAGAAGCAGTATCTCCCTTTTTTTGGTTGGCTAAGGCGCGAGACGTGAGAAGTTGGCACTTGGGTCGCCTTATTTACACAACGTTTATTACACAGGGTAGTATTTGGATCGTATTTTCTGTGAAATCGGTCAAATCGGACACACACGGCATGGAATTTTCTAAGAAAAACCTCGATGGAATCATTTTTGACAGAAAATACCATCGAAAAAAAACCCTATGTAATAAGGGCGCATAGAGTTTAATAAGGGGTGTTAACACTCTCACTGACAACCGGCTACCCGGGTAGCCAAAGCGTTTTTGATTTCGATTATCTCGAGTTCTATGAATGTTATTGATATCAAATTTGAAATATGTGTCTAAATCAGGCTGTTTTTCCAAGAAAAATTTTTGACCGATTTTTTGTGATCACTTTTTGTGCGGGCCGGTTCGAATTGTGCAAATTTCCTTTAAGGATTATTATTCTTTGTCTTTCTGTCATCGGGTCTGTAAAATTTGTCAATGAAATTGATTCAATAGTTTGAATAATGATCTATAACTATTAAATAAATCTTCTAGCAAAAATTAGCATTACTTATTTAGTTTATTAATTTTTTTAATGTGACTTGCTATAAATCACCGTTTTCCTTTTATCTTTCGTCAAAGAAGTGCTCATTTTTTCAAAGATGAGCACCTTTTGATTTTTTTATTTTTTTAGTACTTTATCCCATTTTAATCTTCAAAAGCTCTTTATAGGAGAAAGAGTATACAAATTGATATTTTTGCTAAATTTTGCAGATTTTTCGTATGATTTTCTACTTACTGGGAGCCGTTATATTCACCGCTGACGAACAAATTTCACCTAGAGCTATTCGTTTTTTCTTTGGTTGACCATTGTTTGACATTTCCCCTGTATATTCTACGTTATAATCCATCGCCTTTAATAAAAAAAAACAACACAAACTAGAGACACAAATCCTTAACCTCCCGCTATTGATTTGAACGTAATTGGCTCAGATCTTACGCATTATACAAAAAGCTAGGTCTTAATACAGAAACTTGTTAAACTATCCTATTTGCTGGTTCATTCGCACAATACGTTCAAAATAAAGTACTGCATGAAGTAGCAGGTAAAAACTAAATCACTCTGGAAGAAATAACAACACAACCATACTCTAAGGGATAATTTACCACCAATTATCAGCAAACAAGCAAGCAAACAGCAAACAATAAGATCCCACCATGTATTTTCACCAAACGATGCGGCATGATCTGTTTTGTATAAAGAATTCTTACTGCCGTAAGGTGCAATCAATGCATGTGCGAAGCACGCTTTATCTTTCGTTTACCATGCTTGTTTTGTTTTTTGTTTTGTTTTTGCACCGACACGCATGAGCATGCAACATTTCATTTTAATCACATACATGCAAAAATGTCCTTCTACATATGTATGACTGCAAAAATGCAATTTCCATTACGCATTTTCTATGTTGCATTCATTTATGATGTGAATTAAGCGATACTTCACCAAATGAGATCAACAGCTCGGTATGGAAACGATGATTCTATAAACTAACTCGACACAACGGCCCGGAATCGAAACTCTTTCACAAGACACCAAAAATAAAAGGTAATTACATGACCTCTATATACTTAACTACGCCAGCCCGCTCACCTTTCTATATTTCCAGCACGTGTGGTAGGAATCCTTCTGCGAAACAAAAGCAATCGGCTTAGTTGTGTACCTGAAAAATGTGTGGTGGTATATAACGAGCAGAGAGCGCGCGCACACCAAAATATGGGGAGAACAATACAAAGAAAATGTGCGGGAAGGGGTAAGCGAAGGGAGGTGGGGCACACCAGCCAGACGGCTGTCAGATTTTTTTTTTTTTCATTCTACCTTTTCCTCTTGCTTTTTTACATCGCTTTAGCGAGCCATAGCTCCGTCAAATTGGATCAATAAGGCTGCTCGAATCTCCTCGCTAGGTCCAGTTTTGACAGCTCACCCTCATAAAGTACTGTTTTACGAGCAATTCAACGATATCGTCGCTTTGCTCCTGACGATGTCGTATGACTGTCAAATTTACCACTTTGTGCTGCTGGTGTGGTGGTACTGCGGTGTGGCTGTCTCGGGCTTCTGTAAATAGACTAGATAATTAGATGTGTGGTGATAGGTTTCACCCGGGTTTTATTTTTCACCCCAGTCAATTTTCTATCAGAATCTGTGAAAACCTTTTTGAATTAAAATTTGATCGTTATTTCTCATGGAATGATCCAAACTAGTTCGGAAGCGTCATCATAACTAAAATCTTTGTCATCAAAAATGTTTATTTGCAAAACTAAAACAAATGCAAAGTGCATAATTCAACAGACAACAACACACTTTATTGCACTAATCATTCTCGAATGCCGAAAATGGTTTCACGCGGTACACTTCATTAAACACCTGATCGTCACTGTGGCCACATCACCCATACCCGATTCACAAAGCATCTTTCTTGCATGGCGTTGTTCCTTAACTTTCTGCATGTGTTGCATCTTCCGCTGCACACCGGACAAGTCGAATCGCCAAGGCCACCTGCTGGCGCTTTCTCACGTCGTCCTGGAGGGTTGAAAGTGGATGTCGCTCATCGATCGTCGGATACATTAACCTTTTTCTTTTCGGCTGGCAGATGCTCGGACAGATCTAGAAGCGGGTATATGCACGCCAATCTCTCCGCACTTCTGTCAATATATCACCATCCGGATATTGACGCACTACCTGCAATTGTTTAGATACATCGTTAGCAACTATTTGACCACATACTCTACCTCGTACTTATCACACAGAAACTCACCGGTTTTGAAACAGTCACAAGCAAGCAGTTGATCTTGTTGTTTTAAATTTCCATCGGACATTCATTTATGCAGCTGGAAGATGTCGCTGGAGTTGTCGCATAATACCGCAGAAGCTCTAGTTCCGGAGGGTGCTGCATATCGAACCATCTTTTTCCGCTCATCCGAACCTTCGATCTGCTCATCATGTGCCGACGTTCCCCGGAATCATCCGTTATGCTGAGTGGAAGCACTTTGTTGCGGATGAATACGAGCTTGGTCGGAACTGGACGGTGTACTTGTGTCATCATTTCCGCCCACATAAGGGAGCGCATCAGTCGAACGTTGTAATACTCTTCCTGCACGATAAAAATGACAAGGCAGATCCGTAGAAAGATTATCAGCTTCCTCAGCTCGTCCTGTTCGTGCTGAATAAAGTCTTACCACTAAGCTCTAGTTCCGGAAGGTGGTGCATTTCGAACCTCCTTTTACCGCTCATCCGCACCTTCGATCTGCTCATCATGTGCCGACACCACCCATAAGCTGGTTTGAATGCTGTAATTTTTATTGAGATGGATTTTTAGAACGTCCACGATTACTCTTGCACTGAGAATGCACAAAAACTTACACTGAATGAAACTGCCTTGTGAGGCTTCCGACGGTGTTGTTTCTTTCACTGCATCTTGGCATGCTGCGTTGTTCTCGTGATGCATTCCGGTTCCTTTTACGGTCATGATCGTGCATAACCTGGATCCCCGCGCACCCAGTGCATTTTTAACAACAGATCGACATCGAACAAATATCAGATTACTATAATAAACTTTGCAGTTTTAGAACCGAAACATAACGTGAATATTTGCCGGCAATGTTTTGTTTTGTTTTTTTTTCTTTTTGTGCAAGAACAGCTTTGACAAAACAAGACAATAGGAAAGAAAGAGAAAGCGAATTCAAAACACAGCTGTACAGTAGCGAACCTAGGCGGACAATACTGAAAGCTCTCCGTCATTGCTCGAATCAGGTCGATTCTGCTCGATATCTACTCGAATCACGCAAAATCGAGCGGCTGACAATCACAAAATTCAGATTCGACCACTTTGGTGCTGCTAGTGAACTGTGCAAAATTTGACAGATTAGACCCAACTAACAATCTGGGAGCGAACTGCATCTAAAATTGTCAGTTTGTGGAGTAGAGGGGTAGGCGGTGTGAAGAAGGGGCAAGTGGAGGCAGAGGAGCGGGCTGTTTGAAGTGTGATGTGTGAATGTGTGCGTCACATTCGCCATGTTTACTTACATGCCGGGTGCCATCATCGCGTTGGACTTAGCAAATCGTTTGGGCAGTCGGTAATATAATGTAAAAGTTCTTTTAGGAAGTGAAAAGAGTGTAGTGTTAACTATCCAAGGGCGTTAACATGTGGATGCCTTGTTTTATGTGTTTGCTCGTGCTGCTGTTCGAGATGCCGTGCCGTGAAGTGCCGATTGTTCGAGATCATTCGGAGGTTCCAGACCGCTGCAGGACGCCATCATCTGAACGCGCATCAGTGCCGGAAAAGTGCTTGCTTGATCAGAAGCTGTGTTGTTTTGTGCTAATGTAGTTACGGCATTAAATTTGTAATTCAAACACGTGAGAAATAAAAAAAATACATCGCGCTGTCGGTCATATCATATCGGAAGATTTTTTTATTGTGTGCGCGTCTGTTTGGCACACACACTTACGGAGGGGCGTGCTTGCGTCCCAAATGAAAGAAAACAAAACAACAAGGAAAGAAAAGAGGGGAGGGACGCCGCTAGCGCCCTCTGTAGGTAGAGTCGAACGGTCTTCCGATCGACCCTGTGTTCGACTGTCAGATGAATGTCATCTAATCTGTCAAATTTTGCACAGTTGGGCTGCGTCCCAACCCCTCTATCTAAGATGCACATTTTGACAGTTCCTCCATTTGAAATATTTGTTTGGTCTCTCTTGCAGATAAGCCTTCTTGAAGAAGTCTCCCAAAGGTGGATCTTTCAAACCTCAAACATCAAACATAAACATAAACATAAACATAAAGTTAAATAGTTTGTGCTCTAAAATACTTTAAAAAGACCTTCGCGTCTGATAAATTACGTAATTTGCATTTTATTGTTTTAATTACAAATGTTGTTGTTGGCATGACTCACGAGATATGGGAACAATAAAAAGTAAACAACCAAGCTTTGACAGCTGATCTGATCTAGTCGATAAGTGTTTAATTTAGTTCTTACATTGAGACATAGAGGGCGTCCTAGCGAGGGGAATGACCAACGACAGGTCAGATGCGGTCAACAGTGCGAGGATACGCTAAGGAAAAAAGCGGTAGGTCAGTAGCAAAAACGAGAGCGAAGCGAAACAAATTTTTAAACCCCTCGCTAAACGGTTAAACCCCGGAACGATATTTGAATTGTGAATTAAGCGCGTTTGAAAAAGTATCGCTAAAATTGCTACATTTGCTACATTCGTAACAGTTGTTTTGTCTACCTCGATAGAGTATCCACTAAAAGAGACCTAAAGACGTAGGAGTGTGGCTGGATGATATGCTTCACTTTATTTTGCACCATGACAAAGTAAAAAAGCAAGGCGTATATGACATGACAAATAATAAGCAAGGCACTCTACGTCTCCTTCACCGCATAGGCTCCGATTTTATGTACCCTACATGTTTAAGAGCTCTGTATTGCAGTTTAGTTAGACTGATATTTGAGTTTGCGAGCATAGTGTCACCGTCTTCTCCTTCATCCATCCTCAAGGTTCCTCTAATTAAATCATCCATTGAATCATCCTTTTACTCACATTCTTCTTTATCCGCAAATCTCAATTTAGGCTTTAAGTTCATTTTTTGTTAAACCGAAGGTAGAATAATAATAATAGTAACCCGCAAAGTCTTCCCAAGTCCCGAAGTACCGAAGTCTTCGGCTGTAAGGTTCCACTGTACACGTGAAGGGGTTGATGAAACCATTAACTTATTCTGTAACATGCAAATCTGTAATTTGCAATTGTCTTTTTGATTCCTTAACATTGAATAAAAATGTAGTTAAATGTTTTTTGACTGTTTTTCAAATGAACAAAATTATGAATATTCTTGAAATTTTCAAAGACAGTCGGCTAGATCACAGGCTTCGTTCGCCGAATTCCATTCGCCGCCGCTGTCAGCTGAGTGTTCATTTGCCACTCATTTTTAAAATAACGTGCTACAGAGTGACCATGCATTGCGTGGGGAAGTAATGAACACTGCCTACTCGATTCGTTCGTTCCCCATTTGTATGGAGAGAAATCCGCGAGGTTTTGAGCTGCGGATCCTAAACGAATTTTGTTGTTGGTAGAACTTTTTGAACCATCGGCAATGTCCTCGAGCCAGCCGGGACAGAAAGTGATCACCCTAAAGGGGAATGTGCTCACTCCGAGACCCAGCCAGCCGGTACAGGCCCCAGAATCCTTCACTCCATCGGCAATGTCCTCGAGCCAGCCGGGACAGAAAGTGATCACCCTAAAGGGGAATGTGCTCACTCCGAGACCCAGCCAGCCGGTACAGGCCCCAGAATCCTTCACTCCATCGGCAATGTCCTCGAGCCAGCCGGGACAGAAAGTGATCACCCTAAAGGGGAATGTGCTCACTCCGAGACCCAGCCAGCCGGTACAGGCCCCAGAATCCTTCACTCCATCGGCAATGTCCTCGAGCCAGCCGGGACAGAAAGTGATCACCCTAAAGGGGAATGTGCTCACTCCGAGACCCAGCCAGCCGGTACAGGCCCCAGAATCCTTCACTCCATCGGCAATGTCCTCGAGCCAGCCGGGACAGAAAGTGATCACCCTAAAGGGGAATGTGCTCACTCCGAGACCCAGCCAGCCGGTACAGGCCCCAGAATCCTTCACTCCATCGGCAATGTCCTCGAGCCAGCCGGGACAGAAAGTGATCACCCTAAAGGGGAATGTGCTCACTCCGAGACCCAGCCAGCCGGTACAGGCCCCAGAATCCTTCACTCCATCGGCAATGTCCTCGAGCCAGCCGGGACAGAAAGTGATCACCCTAAAGGGGAATGTGCTCACTCCGAGACCCAGCCAGCCGGTACAGGCCCCAGAATCCTTCACTCCATCGGCAATGTCCTCGAGCCAGCCGGGACAGAAAGTGATCACCCTAAAGGGGAATGTGCTCACTCCGAGACCCAGCCAGCCGGTACAGGCCCCAGAATCCTTCACTCCATCGGCAATGTCCTCGAGCCAGCCGGGACAGAAAGTGATCACCCTAAAGGGGAATGTGCTCACTCCGAGACCCAGCCAGCCGGTACAGGCCCCAGAATCCTTCACTCCATCGGCAATGTCCTCGAGCCAGCCGGGACAGAAAGTGATCACCCTAAAGGGGAATGTGCTCACTCCGAGACCCAGCCAGCCGGTACAGGCCCCAGAATCCTTCACTCCATCGGCAATGTCCTCGAGCCAGCCGGGACAGAAAGTGATCACCCTAAAGGGGAATGTGCTCACTCCGAGACCCAGCCAGCCGGTACAGGCCCCAGAATCCTTCACTCCATCGGCAATGTCCTCGAGCCAGCCGGGACAGAAAGTGATCACCCTAAAGGGGAATGTGCTCACTCCGAGACCCAGCCAGCCGGTACAGGCCCCAGAATCCTTCACTCCATCGGCAATGTCCTCGAGCCAGCCGGGACAGAAAGTGATCACCCTAAAGGGGAATGTGCTCACTCCGAGACCCAGCCAGCCGGTACAGGCCCCAGAATCCTTCACTCCATCGGCAATGTCCTCGAGCCAGCCGGGACAGAAAGTGATCACCCTAAAGGGGAATGTGCTCACTCCGAGACCCAGCCAGCCGGTACAGGCCCCAGAATCCTTCACTCCATCGGCAATGTCCTCGAGCCAGCCGGGACAGAAAGTGATCACCCTAAAGGGGAATGTGCTCACTCCGAGACCCAGCCAGCCGGTACAGGCCCCAGAATCCTTCACTCCATCGGCAATGTCCTCGAGCCAGCCGGGACAGAAAGTGATCACCCTAAAGGGGAATGTGCTCACTCCGAGACCCAGCCAGCCGGTACAGGCCCCAGAATCCTTCACTCCATCGGCAATGTCCTCGAGCCAGCCGGGACAGAAAGTGATCACCCTAAAGGGGAATGTGCTCACTCCGAGACCCAGCCAGCCGGTACAGGCCCCAGAATCCTTCACTCCATCGGCAATGTCCTCGAGCCAGCCGGGACAGAAAGTGATCACCCTAAAGGGGAATGTGCTCACTCCGAGACCCAGCCAGCCGGTACAGGCCCCAGAATCCTTCACTCCATCGGCAATGTCCTCGAGCCAGCCGGGACAGAAAGTGATCACCCTAAAGGGGAATGTGCTCACTCCGAGACCCAGCCAGCCGGTACAGGCCCCAGAATCCTTCACTCCATCGGCAATGTCCTCGAGCCAGCCGGGACAGAAAGTGATCACCCTAAAGGGGAATGTGCTCACTCCGAGACCCAGCCAGCCGGTACAGGCCCCAGAATCCTTCACTCCATCGGCAATGTCCTCGAGCCAGCCGGGACAGAAAGTGATCACCCTAAAGGGGAATGTGCTCACTCCGAGACCCAGCCAGCCGGTACAGGCCCCAGAATCCTTCACTCCATCGGCAATGTCCTCGAGCCAGCCGGGACAGAAAGTGATCACCCTAAAGGGGAATGTGCTCACTCCGAGACCCAGCCAGCCGGTACAGGCCCCAGAATCCTTCACTCCATCGGCAATGTCCTCGAGCCAGCCGGGACAGAAAGTGATCACCCTAAAGGGGAATGTGCTCACTCCGAGACCCAGCCAGCCGGTACAGGCCCCAGAATCCTTCACTCCATCGGCAATGTCCTCGAGCCAGCCGGGACAGAAAGTGATCACCCTAAAGGGGAATGTGCTCACTCCGAGACCCAGCCAGCCGGTACAGGCCCCAGAATCCTTCACTCCATCGGCAATGTCCTCGAGCCAGCCGGGACAGAAAGTGATCACCCTAAAGGGGAATGTGCTCACTCCGAGACCCAGCCAGCCGGTACAGGCCCCAGAATCCTTCACTCCATCGGCAATGTCCTCGAGCCAGCCGGGACAGAAAGTGATCACCCTAAAGGGGAATGTGCTCACTCCGAGACCCAGCCAGCCGGTACAGGCCCCAGAATCCTTCACTCCATCGGCAATGTCCTCGAGCCAGCCGGGACAGAAAGTGATCACCCTAAAGGGGAATGTGCTTACTCCTGCCTGTATTACTGCGGGACCGAGCCAACCAAAGAAGCTGAACGATTCTGCACGATTAACCGAGTTGACAGAAGGTGAGGTGATATTCATAGCACCTACTTGAAATATTCAACTAACAAATTTCTTTTCCATTAGTAGACTCTGACGACGTTCCCATTGTGTTGACCAACCGTGTGCTACGAAAAGTTGTAGAAGGTAATTACAATAATCACGTATTATTTATGTTAGCTTATCAATTGCATGCTTTTTTATATTTTGTGTTTTTTTTTCTACAGATGCTGTTAAGACCCAGAACAGATTTTTGGTGGAAGAGTTGAAAAAACGGGATCACTGTTTACAAAAAGGGCTGAGTACTATCGCCGCCTCGCTGGAATCAATTTTCAACACAGTGTCTGCCCCCGCCGAAAGCATAGTTCGAGAAGGATTCTCGTTCATTTCCATTGATAATGAGCCCGATCTGGCAGCTTTCAACATACGATTAATAGAAGATGCTGAATACGAGAAGGATGTGCTACGATGGTTGAACGGGTTTCTTAATGTATTAGACAGCACGAAGCGAATGTCACGAGCGTTAAAAGCTTTGTTCACTCTTAAGTTTCTTTGTGACATATCATGGACAGGCAAAGGTAAGGATCGTAGGTACGCCATGTCATCATATAAAGGAATAGTCCAATTATTTAGGAAAATAGGCACAACACAATTGCATGCGATCGATGACCGAGCAGTAGCGGACTTTTTTATTTTGAAGCTTCGTTACGCATTTTATAACATGAAACGAGGAGAAAAAAATTAAAATCGTTAAATTTTTATTCCGTTATAAGTTCCAAATTTCATTTTATTTTGTGCTTAGTTTGTTGTTTAGATAGTATGAATAAATGAATTATGGATGATGAAATATATAAAAAAATTAATTTAAGT
>KZ069003.1:0-20290 GCA_002091845.1 Anopheles cracens
GATGTGATCGCGCTCCGAGAATTTGTTAATATAAAACGATTATGAACGGTCAAGCCTATTGCCCCAAAGCCAAAATAACATGGAAAAACCTCAATAATACCAATCATATGGAATGTTTTTCCCCTGTCGAAAAAAAGACTTTTGCCCTACACACAAGACTCGGAAATCACACACGTCACGCGTCCATGTGCTGATGAATCACGCGAACCGAAGGTAAAGGTGAGTCGAGTGACTGAAATCCACCGCGTTCACGACCACTACCTCACTCGACAGCAACAACAACAACAACAAAACCAACCACAGACAACACAACTTGCGCAACAGCGCAACTACCAAGATCATCGCAGCGAACAACTTTTATGGCGTGGTACGTGCGGCACCTTTGCGGTTACAATGATGCGTTTAACTCGCATGGAGCAGTGGCACGCACACACGCATGGCATACAGGCGCACCCACCCTCCAGAGACCCTCGCAAAGCAACCCTTCTGAGCGGAACGGGCGAAGCGCCCGAAGCAGGAAAACTAAATCAATAGAAAACTGTCACCGGAAAGACCCAATCCGGATCCGATCGCAGCTGAACCGTGACGTCAGCATATGCCGCCGAGTCAATGGCGTTCAATTGATCGAGGAATTGGAATTGGTTGCGGGCTGCATTCGAGTCGGAGTGGGGGTGCCGTTTTGTTGGAAGTCGATTAAGACCCCCGGGAGTCTAATAACTTCTCCACGCGCGCCGCGCTCGCAACCATGTAGCGGACTGGATTGTTTACATCGTCAACAACGAACGAGCGCCATTCGTGTTCGCTCGTGGCGTTTTGACTCTCTCTTATCCAACTGATATGGTGAAGCGTTGGAGCAATCGGGCTGTTGGAATATTTTTCTCGTTTTCTCACGAACCGGTTGTTTTTATTTAGAAGCAATTTTTATGAAGAACTCTACAAGTCTGTAAAGAACAAGTATTACTTGAGTGCTTGTGCGTCTTAGTACAAATTTTACCCACAATTCGAGAAACATACACGCTCCCGAAGCGTGCTTAGCTGAAAAATATTCATGTTTTGTTTTGACGTTATCACTTCGCCATGAGCACGCTTTTAGTACAATTTTTAGTACAAATATTTTAGAATGCTGTTTTTGATTTTTTTTCAATGTGAACTATTCACTGTTTATGCAAAGCTCCGCCAAATTAGTTGTAAAAGTGCTGAAAATACTTAAGATTTCATATTTATTCGTTTCCGGAATCCAATTTATACAACAATATGATAAATTGTCTACAAAATAATGAAGCGTTTTTAGAACATTTGCTTTTAGAACAACTTAAACTAAGGGTCACTTCCACGTTTCGATACAAGCAAACTTGATCTCTATTGCAATCTATGTTTGACAGCCCGTGCGCCGTGCTCCACTTCGCCGTACGAAGGGAATGGAAAAACAACCCTACGAATCGCTTTGAGTTTCCTGCGCTCTAACTCTTTTTGTTGCTGTTGTGTCCGCATCCCCGGGCGCACCAGTGGGAAACTATTGAAGAAAACGTTTGACGCAAACGCAACACGTAAAACACGAATTGTAAATATTTAACCATCCCAAGCAGCCGCACAGCACCACGTTCGCGCAGATAGAGGCGAACCTAGGAAGGGCTGAAGTGAAGCCCAAGCAAGCTGGCTTAAGCCTCAACCGGCGAAGGGGGGGTTTGTTGCTGCGTTTGCACACGCCAGCCGTCGTCGGACCCGCGTCAACATAGTGAAAAGTTTCGGTTCCCGGGGTGCTCGAAACGCAAAACCCAACGCAAGAATGTGCTGATCCGGGAACGGGTTTCGTCTTTTTCCCCCTCTTTGCAGTTTTGGTGTGTATGTGCATAAAGCGAAAGAATATGATGCACAGTGAAAGATAAATTGTTTACTTCGCCAAATTTATCGCGGTCGTCTTTTACATTTTTTTTTTGTTATTTGGTTGGCTCGTTGCTGCTCCTCTTTCGGCCAACATTCCGGAGCCGGTTGGCAACAAGAAGAAAAAAGAAAAACGCCGGGAAAACCGAAAAGAACGGGCAAGAAACGACGGCCTGCGTCGGCCGAGTGATCGTAGTGTGCGCTGGCTCGTTTTTTCTCGTGTGTGTGGCTTGCTGCTCAGTGTTGACCGATCGTGGCCTGAATCTTTTGCGATCCCATATGTCAGCAAATGCGTGAACCTTCTCTTGATGTGTCCATCAAGTGTGCTAAATAAAGTGGCTAAGTGGTGGTCGATAATGGAGCTGAGTTCCTGTGCGCTAGAGGAGAGAAACTAAGATAATGGATCGATCTAACATCCAGTTTCCTCTCCGGCCGGGCGTCATCCGTGACGCAACGTTTCGTGCACGCTGCGAACCGGTTTTCGGCTCATACTTTCAGGGGGGGAGGGGCAATGCTCGACTCACAGAAAATACAGGTTCAAATCCGAGCTCCCGAAGTGTGAGGAATTTGCGATCGTGCCGTTGTGCGGAGGTGTTGATGCTCCTCTTCAGGTTTTTGTCGGGGAGAAGTTTGTCCATAGAAGTTCCAAACATTCCTTGAAATAACAAAACAGAAACCTGTCCACTTCTGAAAAGGTTCCGGTGAGGGCGACAACGAACGACAACATCCGTACGGGGGTGGTGTGAAAATTTGTCGATACGCGATCGCGACTCGCTTCCTAATGCGGGGGTGGCATTTTTCACCCACTTGGTGAACTCACGACGTGGATGGCCCCGATGCGCGGTGGAAAACAAAACAAACAACGTCCGATGCGTCCGCTCTATCGGTTTTGTTTTGTTTCGCCAACGCTCGCAACCATGTAGCGGACTGGATTGTTTACATCGTCAACAACGAACGAGCGCCATTCGTGTTCGCTCGTGGCGTTTTGGTCGAGTATCAGCTCTGCGATCGAGAAGAGTGCACTGGGTGTCTTGGGTGTGGTTTCGGACATGACGGGACGACATTATCCAGACCCAGAGTCTGGTTTGGAAAATGGGAGAATCACTTCTCCAGACACGATCCCAGCATTAGGGCACCACTGGAGAAGATCAGGACAAGTCAGGCAAGTGTGACGTTCTTGTAGTTGGCTGCATCATCGCATTGGAACGACGCGAATGGCAAGCAACACGGTGTGTCTCTCGACCGGTGACTGCTGCATGAAAGCTTGGACGTGATGACGAAGGCACAAACGCACGATCGTTCCCCGGTGCGTATTGCGTTTCAAGGGCTGGGAGAACCGGAAACCGCACCGAAAACGAGACAAACCCGGATGCACTGCGGCGCGGTTAGGTTTCCTCGGCTGTCAGCACAAAACCGGGCGACAGGTGAATTCCTCGTTTAGGCCATTTTTCGTACCGTCGTGGGTAGCTGAAGGTGGGCCGGCGAGTTCTCGCCGTGTGTAGTCGTGTTATCTTGCCTCGTTCGCTGCCACAGGCTGGCTTACGGCACAGCTTGACCACTTTATCTGTTTGTTTGGGTTTGTTTATTATTTCCCTCCGTACCATCCTATCGGGTGCTGTGTGCATCGGTGAAGGTGTTCCCAACAGGGGCAGGGTTAACGAGAAAGCCATATACAGAGTGGGCCATAAGGCCACTGCTTGCGCAAATTTACCCCAGACTGATGATTGTTGCTGCTGTGTGCGTGAATTTTGCCGCTAGGTGCCGCCGGAAAGGGAAATAGTAAGCGGTGTTATTTTCATTTTGGTGATCCACCTTATCCGGAACGGTTAATAATGAAGTTTGCTTATTTGGGATTTAAATGCTTTTATTTGGGATTTAAATGCAAGCGTGCGGCACGCGTAAGCGACTGGACTACGTGAAACCATTCTGGTCGATAGCGTACGGATAATGATTCCTCCGGATGTTTACCGGTGTTACAACACTGATAAGAAAGGTGGATAGCGTTCAGCGAAATTGAATGAGTCTCTTCTATTTTCCCCATTTACAATTGGCTGGCTTTTCAGGTGCACCAATGTGTTTTGAATCGTCGATTCAAACTCGTCAGAAATACAATAAAAATTGACTTAATGATCTGTACTAAAACTTGTACTAAAAACAAGTCGCTTGCCAAGGGTTTATGAATATATGTAGAAAATGTTTGAAATATCGTCTATAACGCTGTTCTTGTGCAGATGTCTTCTGTTTGAATCTTGTTGCACTGCACCAGATTATCGATGAAGTTTAGCACACTGTTTGAACTATAATGTGGGACAGGCGATAACGTTTCGTGATAATCGCGTACGTAATAAAGCGAGCAGTTTTGACAAGCTGCTTTCAAAGCATTCCAAGCCGGTATTGATTTGCTCCCGTTTCGGTTGGAGATTCTAGTCAGCACTCTAAAAATAGCT
The DNA here is from genome assembly GCA_002091845.1 of Anopheles cracens. NCBI lineage: Eukaryota > Metazoa > Arthropoda > Insecta > Diptera > Culicidae > Anopheles > Anopheles cracens. The sequence continues at coordinate 4,329 of KZ069003.1, forward strand.
CAAATGATATGAATACTTAATAACCTTCATTCGGAAGACAAAGAGGTTCGTTTGAAGTAAAATAAGTTATTTTTTGGACTGAAACTAGTTGAACTGATCGTCCATACTTAGAGGGATAATATTATCCTAAAAAGTAACAAAGATCTATAAGAGATATTTTCTCTGGATTCCCGGATGGGTCTTATACATAACACTGTTTTCAAGTTCAAACTCAAGGCATATTACTATACTGTATCGTATTCTTACTGTCCTCCAATATTGCTCAATTCGGAGGCAAATTTATTAAGATATATTCTGCTTCGTTTTGTTTCAAAAAATCGTTCACTACAATGTGCAAATTCCGTTTCCAAACCTGTTTACGTCCATTTGCTGCGCGCCGCATCTGGAATGCAATAAGAGTGCTGGGGTGAAATTTTAATGCACACATGAATGACAATGTGCTGACATCTCCATCGTTCGCTCGCTCGCAGGAATCGCGGAATTCAGCGGCTGAGTTTTATGCACCGTAATTGAAACGCAAGAGACGGCATTGCAATCCACGCGCGCCTTCCAACTCGCTACATCGTTTTCGGAGACTTTTCTTCGCATTTGCATTTACATTTATTCATTTAGCTGCGGTTGTCGTTGACCCGACTATAGCAGCACATAGTTTCAGTCTCGTTCGTACATTAATCTCGTTGGGGTCCTATGCTCTTCGGCTGGTCTGAAGTGAAGGGGCTCATAATCAGCGGAACGTGCCAAAACTTTCAAACGCTCCGCCGGTGTCGCCGGTGACCGAATTGGTGATTCATTGAGCCTTCGGTGGAACCCGGTACCGGTTTCGGTCAGTGAGATCAGTCGTTGCCTAGCAGCATTCATGCAGCAACCGTCGGTGCAACTGTCGGTGACGTGCGGCCGAGAACGCGAGAAACATACTTAATGGCAGTTGAACTTTAACCTAAACGCCTGGCAAGTCCGGCGGTTAGGGAGAAGTGGTTCAAACATTCCAAGAAACGGTCGATGAGCTGGGTGGTGCGTACAATTTGTTTCATTAGCGCTGGGCGACAGAAGTAGGTTAGAGATGTCCGCGCGAGTGTCCGCGCATCGGTTCGGGTGTTTCGAATAGTTTCGTTTGCCCGGCTAAAATAACTCAAGCTAAAGTTCTCGCACACCACAACTCCGGAAGGTGGACGCCGCGATACATGTTGACAAAGCTGAAGTGTAGATAACAACAACACTTTCGGCCGCTCGCATGTTTGCGCCACGTGTGAACCAACAGTTAACGATCGCGCAAAACAACCACCGCACGATGGACGAAGATATAGAATATAGATACAGTCACCCATGTGCGATGCTCAATTTGCTCCCGGCACACAACGGCTCATCACCGCAAGTTGATGATGTCATCATTAACACTCTCCAATCCAATCGAGCAGGGCGCCAGTTGTTCTTCCCCGGCGTCCCGGTCTTAAGAGGACCGCAGTCTGAGAAAATGTAAAACCAAGGTTTATTGGTCACACTCTCGTACCCCACTTTGGACCATATGTGTGTGTGGTTATTGCTAGACCCATCGTCGAAAAGAACAAGCATGAGATCACGACACGGCAGTTTAACAACACCAGCGCCGCCGGGAAGGCAATCGACTAACGTACGGCTGCCACGGGGTGCTTCGGGAGACCCCAACGAATGCGTCGGTTGTTAAATCACTTGAAATTGGTTCAGATATCGTTCGCTGCAGTGCGATGAAGACGAACCGTTGGTCGTCTCGCCGAACGCAGGAAGAGTGCATCAGACCAGCCAACGAAACATATGCGGCTTCCGCACGGCCAATCAGCATACGAAGCGAGCGCTGGAACGGGGGAATTTGTTCAATTAAGATCGATGTTTATTGGTTCGTTTTTCCCATGAATCGTTGCGAGTGATATTTTTATTTATTCGTTTTCTTCTTTGTTATCACACATTCATTCTATTATTGATCGCAAAAGGCTCCGTGCGAAAGGCGCGCGCTCCTTCATCCTTGAAGGACAGTAAGTTCGCGCGAATCATGCACACGCACCGTAAGTAATACGCCGTCCTTGGCTTTTTCCCCTGCGTTCCTTGAGGGAGAAGTTTTGCGAAAGTAAACCCACTGGTAGTGGTGAATCGCAATAGGATTACGGTGTCGTTGTCGCACGCTCCAGTTGCCCTTGCGCCCAGCGTGAACAAAAACCGGCACTGCAACCGGGCAATGCAGCCGGGCATGCAAATGTACAACATACGGAGCGTTTAGCTCTAGCGTGGATTTGAATGGCGCCGGCCAGATTTTGGGGGTCATCCAGACTGTTTTTTGCGTTTGTTTGTTTGAGCAGTTGCAAATTGCAGGAAACAGATGAACCCATGCAACAGTTGATTTTGGTCACACTCTGGACACGCTCAACTCGCATGTTGTCGCAAACGCGTTGACAACCCGAAGCGCGTCAACATGGAACGTGTAAGTGTCGCTATGCCGCGGCGGTGGCAGTTTTCCAGTTTTTCTAATTACCGCCAATCGTCCGTTCGTCGTTCGGAAGGCTTTCTCGTACGTCTCCTACACGAGAAGTCCATTTCCATTCTCCCTTTTTTTTCTGCGGTCGGGTAAAGTACCCGATGTTTCTGTTTTGTTTGTTTGTATGCGTTACTTAACTTTACCCTCAACGGCGTTTGGCGTCCGCTTTGTCGCTACTTGCGTCTACCGAAGCCGGCCAACGAATGCGTCGGTTGTTAAATCACTTGAAATTGGTTCAGATATCGTTCGCTGCAGTGCGATGAAGACGAACCGTTGGTCTGTGCGGTTTGGTTAAGGGGGTGCTCTACAGTGTGGGACCGGTTGTCTCAGATGTTGGGGAAATGCCGAGAAATTTGAATCACTGATTAATGATATTCATGATAGTCGCTGCTCCGGATTTCACATATTACTGGGGAATTCTGGCAGTTTAGTTTAACTTAATAGACTTAATAGACTTAGTTGTTTCCTCGTACGCAAGGTCAATTTACGAATTGATCAAGTCAGGGAAATACAGAAATAACAGGCGACAATCTTCACAGAATGAAGTGCCGACTAGGCAGAGCAAGGCTAGGTTCGTCATTTTCAAACGAATTCTTGTATCTAGCTGTTAAAGTATGACTTTAAGTTAAGCAGATACTCATGCAGGTAGATTCCAACTTTCTGGTAAACGAATCATCAGTGAAAGTGTTGGTTTTTACGTACATAAGACCTTTCTTTTTGGTTATTACTAAGAACCTTCCGAGATACGCATTTAATACAACGCATAACGTTTTCAGATCTCATACTCTACAAATCAATCCAATTCTAGCTCAGTCCTCATATCATTGTGAGCGATGTTTTAAAGCAATTAGCACTATTATCACTAACTTAAAGCCACTCCGGTAGAGTTTAACCTACACCCCCAGACCAAACCACAGCAGCAGGACACCCACCCGAACCATTAATCAAACCAGCACCAAAGGGGAAGAGGATAAATGGAAAGCAAGTCTTTCGGGGGCAGCAACCAGTGCTAATTGTCTCATTTATTTTTATTACCGTGATGATGAGCAGCGCCCGGAGCGGCTCGGAACGAAATCTTTTTGTTTGAACAGCCGGTGAGCTAAGCGATGATGTTTTCTTTCTTCGCACATATCTGTCCGATGCGTGATTCACCTGATGGTACGAAAGGATTGGCTGTACAAAAAAAAAGTCTCATCGAGATCCAGCCAATACACGAATTGGTGTGGTTTTGACTTTAAAATGGGTTAGGGACATCGTAATATAGTATGACTGTTGTGTTAGTGACAGCTTGGACAGATTGAAACAAACTTTTACATTCCCTAATAACGAATCGTTAATAACTTGAACTTAATGAGCTTTATTGAGCGACTTTTTTTTGGTTTAGTTGCAATCAAACCTTAGAGATATCGGACTACAAGGTGAATGATTCTGTAACAGACTCTAGTGACTCTACAGAAGGGAATCTTTGAAGTAATGGTGTAAATCAATATAAATATATTTCAACTTATCATAAAAAATTGAGCGTCCAATGGCTATTATCAAGAATTTGATAGTAAACATAAATTTTTGTGAACCTTACTTGATCATATTGCGGAAGAACTGTTTTCTCCTGTCTCAGTCACCGTTCCCTCGGCAATGACACACTCTCTGGTGTTTAATTACCTTCCGGAGTGGCCACTCCTGTGGCGCAAGTGTTTGCTTCCTCCGGTGGTAGTACATCCCCAGGCGGATGATTTGCCATCGCCTGTAATAATTCTCCCCGGGGGTGGACTTTATAAAAGTTGATTAAACGACTGCCCCTGCGTTGGACGCGAGTGTCCCTTGACTTGTCGCGCCTGCAAAGTCTGCGAAGGTGCGGCAATTAATTGTGCACGCGTTTCCGGTTAGCGCCATGAACCATTAGCACTTCACTGTTGCTGCTCTCCGAGGTGTTCAGAGCGTTCAGAGTGATTTCTGTTCATATTGAATACCGTAGTGAAGCAGAAGTAAGGGAACTCGAGTGCAACGCCAGACGGGCTACGTGTCCAATCGGACACCGGTTTGTTTTATCATGTACATGGATTAATTTATCGACACACGCAAACGTACGTGTGGGACGAGACAGTGGGACCCTGGGACAACAATCGAACGGCAATGTCCAGCCACGCTGTCGCTTCCTTTTTGCTGCCAACACGCCGTGCCAATGGTGTCACGGTCTGTGCAGACAAATCTTTTACGATCCGGCGGCCAATAAGTAAACGTACCACGGCGGCAAGGACACGATTGTTTGCATATTGCGTGCGTGATGCATTCGATCGGTGAGAACGGCACATTCGGTACAGGGCGTCGCTTTTCAAAATAACCACATGACTAAGCTGCAGCAGGACAAACAACAAACGGCGTGCCTGGGTCAGTGTGTAACCAGCTGGTGTTGAAAAAGTACTCACGTTTCGCCGTTTTACGAAAAGTTAGCGGAGAAACTAACCGGACATTTCAATGAACTCTGCGCACACGGGTAGATCTCTAATCGTTTGTTTTATTCTAATTACAGTTAAGTTTCGTTTCTTCAAAGTGTAAAGCAATCAATACTTTCCGGTGAAAGTGATACCGCAAATATTCCAAAAAGAACGATTAACCCAAAGTTTGGTGAAAACGAAAACAAATCTCCAGCAAGACGTCACCAGAATGTGAGGAGCAAGTGAAAGTAATAAGGAAACTACTCACGCACGGATATGACGTGCTCGGCGAGTTACGCATTTCGTAGCGTACGGAAAGCATGAGGTGTTTCTTCCACCGCGTTTCTTCCACAGTGTGCAAAGACAGAATTCTCCAGTGCCGAGAAGCAGGTGCCGTGTGTCGGACGCCGGTCCGACAGATAGTGTAAATTAGCGCATTTCATTAACAGTCACCACCACCAAGATGGGTATACCAGCTGCTGTGATATTAGTCATTACGTCCATTGCGCTCTTCAGCGTGTGCCAGCATTCGACGTTAGTTGATGGTGAGTATCGAGATCTTGATGGTTCGTTTTTAGTACACGTTTTAGTACAAGGCTCTTTTTCCATTTCACATCAATTTAGGTATGAAAATGCCTGGTCTAAATTAGTTTGAAATGAGCTGCAAACAGTGTTTAGCTCCGGTATACACATCTTCAGTTCAAATAAATTTTCAAAAATAAGGTCAATCCGTTTTAGAACATTGGTATCTCAGACAGGATAACAAGGTGCAAAGCGCTACCATTACTGTAAAAAATCTCAACTGTGAGAAAATCAAAACACAATGGATGGATGTATGTTGGATTGTTTAAGGAGCACTGCAAATCACATCAAACTTAGTTATTCATAACTGTTATTCATAACTTCAACAAACTTTTAAAGTACATTGAGATCTTCAAACATCTGTATCTTCACTTCAACACATTTACAACTCAAATAAAAGAATGTAACGACATAGGAGTTGAGCATTCCCCATAAATCTGAAGCACCGATAAATCTGCAACACCAAAGCTCACTCTCACGCCACACAAACCGAAGAACGGTTTTGATCTCAGCGGTTTGCAATACCGCATCCCTCGAATGTTCTTAAATTTCACGCAACGGACCGTGCAAAACCACGAACGCAGCGCGCTGCACTCCACCCTCATTAATCTCCTATTACCGGCAGGCAAGGTATCATTCGTTGGTGCCCTAATTACATCACCTGCGGTAGTGCGATGGCCATAAAATGCCTTTCGACCCATCGCAGCCAGCTGTGGTTGGGGTTTGGTTTCTGTATGGCAAACGCGCCGATCAACGAGAGACAGAGAAGCTCAAGCAGTGCTGGAAGTAGTCCATGCTGTTGTATACCGCGCGGCATCAGTTTCCTCCCGAGCAGAGGAATCAAAAACACCCCATTCATCCACTCGCACACTCGCGCAGCCCTTGCACCACAAAGACAAACTGTCGCCACGAGTAAACCCGTGCCGATTGGATCGGAGACGCCAGGGAAGACAAACGGGCCTGCGAGCAGTGTCGAGTGACACGAGGCAGCAGCGCCACTTATGCTCGGCAGCATAACATCACGCACGAATGTAGGGGCCGAAAGCGGAAACAGAACAGATTGATAAAGAGCAAATGTGTACGATAAAATTCCACATGCCCCCGCGTATGGGATGGGTGCAGTAAGTGCGAAGGCACTCTGCCGAAACCCGACGGTCTGGCACGCTAAGAATGTTTACAAACAATGTAGCGTAGCAAACGCTTATCTGGGGTCAAACTCAGACTTTCCTGGAATCTTACACGACACCTTCTCGAGTGCTTTCGCACTGCACTGTATAGCCGAAAATAACTACTTTTCCCTTCCTTTTCGACAGCCCTCGACGTTGATCACACCGTGCGGGAGCAGGAAGCCGACATTGAGCCGGAAATCGACATCGCCGAGGAGATGATCGTGCTGCCGAAAGGTGGCGACTGGAACTTCACCTGCAAGTCGCACCAACCGATCGTATGGAAGCATTACGCCGATACGCACGACTGGGTGAGCTCGAACCAACGTATAACTGCATTTCCCCGCAACGCTGACCGAGTGTTTTGTGGTGTTTCAGAATCCTCCGAACGTCTTCATCCACGACTTCCAGACGGATGATCCCGATAAACCGCACGGCAGTGTGCTGAGTCTGACGGACGCGTCGGCTGCGATGGTCGGACGATACTACTGCGTGAACCTGCAGTGGTACACGGTGGAGCAGGAGGAAGAGCTGGACGAGATGGTGGCGAACTACAATGCCTCCACGATTTACGTGTACGTGAACGATCCCGACGAACCGCTCGTACCGGTGGACATGCCGATCTTTCGGGTGAACCAGTACGAATCCTTCGTCATCCCGTGCAAACCGACGCACCCGGCCGTGGAGGTGGAACTGTACAAGGACCTGGAGGGGGTGAGTTGTCGGGATCTCTCTGGAAAGCTCTACCATCCGTGCGATGTCTGTTTCCTGTCTGTTGTTTGGATGTCTCTCTATCGCCAAAAAAAAACGAATCTTCTTCTTCCTCTCATCTAGCCTCAGAACTTTAACACTACGTACGATCCGGCCAATGGTTTCACGGTACAATCGCCATGGTTTGAAACCGGTCATATAGAATTCTTTTGCCGAGCCGCCAACGCTAGCGCTAGCAACGCTCAGAAGCTGGACTTTTATGTCTATCGTACGTTCGCATTCTACTCCCTTATAACGCCCATCCTTTGCAAATAATATTACAAGGAACAAAGGCCCTCTCTGCTTCCTTCCCACTGTGTACAGGCGCGTGTAACAGGCATTACACTAGACGTAAACACTCCCCTCGCCCAAAACCATTCCGGAAAAAAGCCGCGTTCCCTGTACTAATGTTTTGTAAATACTCTCAAGCAAACTCTTGTTTTGCTGCATAGAACAAGCAGCCATACACGCCGCCACACCGGTCGGGTGCAATAATTCTTAAAATAAAGTGTAATCTCCAAATGCGTACGAGTGTTGGGCACCACCACCATCTGGATGCACTTTCGCCGCGCTCTGCCGTGCCGGGGATAAATGCGAGTGTAATAATGTGTTTTCTTGATGGTTTATGCACACATCAAGTGTGTTATTTCTGTACTTTTTAACAACCCGATGTTTGGCTCCAACCGTATGGGGAGACGGTACTTCGATGCGATGATGGATAGCTCACTATTCGTAACGATTAACACGCTCGTTAAACTCGGGAGAAAGTAGTTAAATCAGTGAAAACGGCTGTACTTTGCACAAAAACCGTGTGGAGGAATGTGTGGTGGCATGTAAAAACTGTACAAAAATATCCCTTACTCTATTACGATGTTCCATATAGATACTTTCCTTGGGTACGTAAGCTAAAATATACTTTTGTAAGTGATAAATCGTTATTCATGTAAACATTGGCCCGATCGACGACTCCTCACTCTCAACAAGTCTGTCACTGTCGCTTTATTCGTGTTTCTGGACCTGTTCCCGTCCCTTTAACATAACCTCTTATTTTTATGTCACTCTCTATTACTCCAGGAATTGGTTGAAGAGAATGAGTACAGTAATACCCAAGGATACAAACTAAGCTTTAACAGGCTGGAAGACGGTGGGTCCTACTACTGCCAGGTGAAAGGCAAACCCGACCCACGCATTCACTTCGAAATATCGATCAACGAACACTGTGAGTTTCGCACCGTCAAAAGACGTCACCCAACCGTTATCGCTCCTAGGTTAAGACGGGCATTCAACATTGGTGATGGTGTTGCTACTTACAACGACGACCCGTTCACGGACGACAGTGCGACCGGCAACAGGCCCGAGAGGCTCGGTGGCCGGGTAGTGCTCGCTGTGCCCTCCGGACATCTGTTTGATGATCTTCAAAATTCGCTCGAAGTAGCTAAACCGAAACGATCGATCGTAGATCAGTTCCAGAATAGTACCGACAACGGTACGATTGAAGCTGATTCATTCGACCTAGCAGTAGATTTTGGTAACCTTACAGAGGGTAATAGCACCGGGCTTGATAGCACTACCTACGCCTACGAGTACCTCGATCAGGACACTAGCAATGCAACGGTTGCCGGGGCGTCGTCCAGCTACGAACATACTACCGAAAATCGTCCGACTACACCGCGATTCTCTCATGTCTATCCTCATGGCGAAAACTCTTCACATCTTCCATTGTCTCTTTCACGTAATTACTATCTATCTTCTACCTCTGCTACATACTGTACGGTGTTATGCGATCGTTGTAATAATTTTTGGAATTCGCTTGTTGTTAGTGATGCAATTAGTTGATACTTTCCAGTCTTCCAAACAAGCACTATTATACGTTAATTTCCTCGTTTATTCTTATCGATATCGTTTGTACAACTTTCCTTGCTAATTGCATGACGATACCACAAAGAAGGCAAACGAACACGTTTCAATGAGAAGTGTTTGCTGCGATGTGTCTAGAGGAAGGAGACCTTTCTTGCACAACGAGAACAAGATCATTCTGACGCGCTGCATGATTCATTCCAAATTCTATCAAATCTTCTGCTCGCACTCCGAATGTGTTCGCTCATCGTTCACCTTTCAAACTTCGCCATACATGTTTGGTGATGGGATACAATGCCGTTGCCCGAAAAAGCTGCCTTAAAAGCAAATTTTAAATGTGTTGTTTCCAACCTCTTTTTCTCAACTCGTATCGTCTTTATCTTTTCTCATATCGACACCACACAAAAACAAACCTCTACCGGTTCGACCGAACAATGATCAATAACGCTACGTGCTTTCTACTGGCCGCGGTGCGCAGACGATTCCGAAGAAGGTATGAGGTCTCCAAATTATGGGCGTACGTCCTAAAATAAGCTTCACTAGAGACACCCTCATCACATCTCGTAGCAGCTAACGTATCAGCCTTCCGGGTGGTGTTCACTGCTGCTAGTGCTAGGACCTACCCGCCAGTGCTGTAGTGTAGTTGTGATTGTGTTCCGTAACGGTTATGGTGGTTGGCGTAACTGGCCGATTTCTGTTCCTCACACTCCGAATTTCTCTTCGATATTAATCTCACGATTTTCAACACTTCACTCACGAATGTTTTCTGGTTTTCTTAGTTTTTACAAATAACCCACTGTTTGGCGAACAACAATGCCAACGCTTGGAGGCACCAGAAGGGGCACACAAAAAGCAACACAAACACTAATTCGTCAGAGTGCCATTAACTCATCACCCACCGAGGTACCGAGGCCGATTCGCACGTTTTGTTTCACTTCGGTCCGAAGGAGGTGGCAATAAAGATCGCTTAATGGTGTCTCCTGTGCGAATCCTGATACCGATGGAAGTAATCGATTTCAATGCTCGCGTAGTCATTGCTAACCTCGTTTCGAGCGATAAATGCTTGGATCATTAAAGTAGGGTTATGTGGTGCGTTCCCGACGACGAATCCAATTATTTCCCGGCTTCCGTAGGTGCTTCCTCCTACCCGCCCTACCAGTGCAGAGACGGAAATGATGCGTCAGTGTTGTACTTGAATCTATGAAGCTTGAAAGGTTCGGTGGGTTTCGACAACATCCCAAGCAAAGGACACCATTGAAACCGGTTCGGTCTTGTGTAGTACATCAATTTATTGCGAAGCGTTTTTTGCATGTTTTATTTCGTTTTTGCACGATCTTATTCATAACGTCCCAATGAAACCGCATGCCCGATAATGAATGTCGCTTGTAATTTTGGCCGTTTCTGCTTGCTTGCTGCACCCAACACGCCCTAGCTACTAATTACACGCATTTAGGATAATAATCATAACTGTTTATTATTTCCATACCACTGATATTTTCCATACCACTCCTTGATAGTATGCTTTTCATAAATTTGTTTTATCCTATGTGTAACGTGTGTGCTTGCATTTGTTGCAATTAAATGCAGACTATTTGGCAGCCTCTAATATTCATATAATTCCCCTGTAGCCGTTACCGAGTACTTAATGAAACCGACGATCCACAGTGACACTAAAGATCACGTCCCACTCGGTCAACGCATTCGGCTCGTGTGTAAGGTAAACATACGCGCCGGAGTTCAGCTCGATATGACGTGGCTGGTACCACCGAATCTACAACCGGCCGTGAAGGTAAGTATGGCAGGAACGATTGAAACCTCTTCTTCGCCTCACCACTAACAACAACCTCACTCTCACTGCAGAACGGAAGGACCAAAATTGGTGCATTGAAGGTGGTACCGATCGAAGGGGCCGAACATCGGGAGTACGCCTCGCGGGAGCTTACCATCGATAGGGCGACTTTCGCGGACCATGGCACGTACCGGTGCGAAGTGAACGATCTGAACAACCACCGGAACTATCACAGCTTCAAGCTGCACGTCCGCGAATCGCCTGAAGATTACGTGATGCTGCGCGAGGAGAACAATCTCTCGGTAATCAACGTCCGGCGGAATGCGAACGGCATTACTCCGCCGATCGACATCGTGTTCGAGTATCGCTCGTATCCCGCGTTCATTACTTACTACTGGCTGAATGATAGCGATGGGGAGATAATGGCCGGGCATAATGGAAAGTACGAGCTGAGCCATACGGACACGCACGTCAAGCTGCGCATAAACGAGCCCAACGTGGATATTACGTTCGCACGAAATGGCATTGATATGACCGGTGTGTGGACGAAATACTCTAAAGAGCTGTACGCCGAGCAGGCACGTTTCAACATAGAGAGTATCCAACACGAGGACGGAGGAATGTACAGTTGCCAGGTGAAGACTATCTACGATACCTACGAAACTCGTTACTTACACCTGCAAGTACTGGACCCTGTTAAACCGATTCTGAAGTCCGGAAAGAGCAATGAAACGCTCGTGGTTGAACTAACCAGTCCGCTTCGTCTGGAGTGTGATGTCATTGGCACACCGGATCCGAAGATCATCTGGCTCAAGGATGGTATTCCAGTGGTCCCGGAGGAAGGCAGCAACCGTGTGCAACTGAATAGGACGACCCTTATTTTTGAGTATCTGCGCGAGAAAGAATCGGGCATGTATGAGTGCCATGCGGAGAACAAAATAGGCAGAATCGAGAAGTACTGGAATGTGGACGTGCGAAGTAAGTTCCTTATGCTTGATATCATTTGATTCTTTGGAATTTATATTCTATATTTATGTTCACCCTTAAATAATGCTGAATATTTTCCTGTTCCTCAGCTACGGTGGTGCGAAAATCGCTTATCTATGCGATAATAGCGCTGCTGCTGCTACTGATCGTAGCGATCGTGCTAGTTTCACTCTTCTACTGCAAGAAAAAAAAGGAAGTGAAAGCCATGAAGGAGGCCGGCATCGTGAACTTCGAGGAAGGTAACTTGGGCATCTACAATCCCGATCTTGCGCTCGACGAGCAGGCCGATCTGCTGCCGTACAACTCGGAGTACGAATTTCCAAAGGACCGACTCAAACTCGGCAAGCAGCTCGGAACCGGTGCGTTCGGTGTGGTCGTGAAAGCGACCGCCACCCGTATCATGGTGAACGAGGACGAGACAACCGTCGCCGTCAAGATGGTGAAGAAACAGACGGACAACGAGGTGATGCGCGCACTGATTTCGGAGCTGAAGATCATGGTACACCTGGGGCAGCATCTGAACGTGGTGAACCTGCTAGGCGCGGTCACTAAAAACATTGCCAAACGTATGTCGCTTGATATTTCGATTGATAACGATCACGCTAATGACGGTGATGTATTCATTCGTAGGTGAACTGATGGTGATCGTTGAATACTGCAGATTCGGTAATGTTCAGAGCTTCCTACTGAAACACCGTCCATACTTTATCGACCAAATAAACCAAGAAACGGGCGAAATCGATTCCTCGATTGATAAGAATCAGCTGCGATGGTCCAAGTGCGGTTACCAGTACAATAGGTAAGTAATACGTTTCAATGTGCACGTGTTTAACAACATTCAAATGAATCTGCTACATGATTGATTATGTCCTGACTACCTTCATTAACTTGATGCATTCGAGATATTACCATTGGAGCATTTGACAACAATGTCAACACTACCATTACTTTCCTAACTCCTTCACTTGAACACTTTAGTTAACTTTGCACTTTACTACAACGATAGTGAACTAAACCATTGAAATTCGATTAATTCAATTGACACGAACTAATTAACAAATTTGCATTGAGAGCGCTATTGTGGAGGAGTTCATGCAAACAGTATCATGTTGATGCTCTTATCATATCGTAGCGCTTACTCGCAACATACTAAATATTCCATTGAAATGTAACGTACAGTGTTTGAGATATATCCATCATGGTCCGTGGTTTGGTAGTCAGTGAGATGAAATATTACACTAATCTTATACTAAATTATACTAAATTATACACTAACACCATTTGATTGACATAATCTGTATCTGACATAATAAGTCGGTGTTTGTAACTCTAATATCGCCACCACTAAATATGCTAATATATACCACTAACCTCTAATATCGCTAGAATAGTGTCTAACACATAGGATATCTCCATTCTATTTTCTACTTTCTATTATCGATTCTTTCTCATTTCATTCTGCGTGCGTGTCTTCTGCCCTTATGTTCTAACGTTCGCACCTACTGCAACTGTACGATCTAACCTGGTGTGTGTGTCTATGTGTGTGTCGGTATTGCTTACTCTCACCCTGGTATGCTCTTGATCGGGTGTTGGTGTTTGGCGGTTTGTGTGTTCTATGGTTCTTGTGGGCCTTACTGTGGCTGTGCGGTAACGTAGTCAAGGCTTGAAATATGTAAATCTCTCGTTTTCCACCAACAACGTGAATCATCATCCGCTTCAACATCATCCGACTGCTTTCTACCACAATCACATCGATAGCGGCTCGTCGCAGTACGTTGACCCGAAGAAGCATCTGAACTCGAAGGGTTATGTACGCCACTCCGGGATGCAGAACATGGCCATGGTGGACAGCTGTAACACGGAAGTTACCGCAATGACGTCTGTCGAAGGTAATGGGCAGCTACAGGCATCGCTGCAATCGAAATGCTCATATGAACGTGTTGCTCATGTGTTTACAGTGGAAGATTTAAATACGGTTAACTCTAACGAGCCACTCTGGCGGTCGAACTACGGGATGGACTACAAGGGACCGGCACGATCGGTCAACACTACGGACCTGGTGTGCTGGGCATCGCAGATAGCGAGCGGAATGGAGTATTTGGCATCGCGAAAGGTACTGCATGGTGATCTTGCCGCCCGCAACATCCTCCTGTGCGACGACAACGTGGTGAAGATTTGTGACTTTGGACTGGCACGATCGATGTACAAGAGCGATAACTACAAGAAGAAGGGCGAGGCACCGCTTCCATTCAAGTGGCTTGCCCTCGAGTGCATCAGTGACAACGTGTTCAGTACCTACTCCGATGTATGGGCGTATGGAATAGTGCTCTGGGAACTGTTCTCCCTGGGTAAGGTACCCTACCCCGGGATGGAGGCGAACCAAGAGCTCTACAACAAGCTGCGCGATGGCTATCGAATGGATAAGCCACAGTACTCGAATCAGGATATCTACGATATTATGTTAAACTGCTGGAACGTGAAGCCTGATTCGAGGCCATCGTTTAAGGATCTGAAGAGTAGATTTAACGCGATGCTTCCCGACGAGATGCGAGATGTAAGTATGACGGCGAACAGTTTCAGACGCCCAGAATGATAAGAACCGTTTCACTTTCATTTCACTACAGCACTACATGGAACTGAATGAGCCGTACCTGCAAATGAATGCGGAAAAAGTTGAACGAGGTGACACCGATTACCTGGTCAATCTAGGACCACCGGAGGAGCCTGCACCGGCGGCGCCAAATTATGTGAATGGTATCATCCTCCCACTTCCACCGAGTAAGACGAAAGAATATTCCCATCTTCCCATCGTCGAAGCCTCTGAACTTGACTCGGAGAATTAATCCCATTGTATCCAGTTTCAGAAATACGGAATAACAAAGACTACCTTAAGATGTCGCGCACAAAGTCCGACTCGGAGGAGAGCAACTTTGACTTTGCCTCGTTCAACAGTGAGCGCCATTCGCCCACGATCCGCAACAATCTCGATACTAGTCCGCCCAACGGCAGCAAACGGCACAAGAAGCGAGGTCTGCCCGAAGAGATCCCAATGCTCGACGGCAGCAGACTCTCGTCGGCCGCCAACGGGTTCCATTCCGACTCCGAAACGGAAGCGGGCGGTCCGATGCCGCGCGAACGCACAAGTAAGCACAATCAGCCCGAGCCGGAGTACATGAACGTGAAGAACCACAAGTTTACCGGCCGTGCGCCTAATGACGAACCGGCTGGCGGCACACAGGAAGCTATCAGCAATCCGGGCTACATCGCACTGAGCATGGTCGACGAGAAACGCTGTTAGTAAGCTAGCACACGTAGAGTACGTTGTTTTACTTAAGAAGCTGGAGGACGGTGGTAAGGCAGTACCTTACCGTGAGTCGAATCTTCCGAACGAATGCAAAGAAAAACACTATTTTTGTATAATCTTTTTACACAGCTGTGCGTTATTCTTTAAGTACGTGTAAATAATTTATAACAAGGACGAAGCGTGCGTATCGTGTTACGGTACGGCAGCGATTGCTAAACTTCCATGTAATGATTATGTGCTAAGTTATGGCGTAATAAAATAGACCCTTTCAAGTATTAGAACCGGACTTTGTGCCTCTTTTTTCAAATTTAGCGAGATTCAGAGCAAGGCTGATTTTACAGTGTGCTATAAAAAATGCTACACATTTAACCCTGCCACTGAGAACCAAAATCACAACATATACAGTGTACATTCAGTAGTTTACGGATTTTCCTCAAGTTATACCAGGCTAACAGCGCAATGCACGCTCGATAGTTTTCCGTATCGCTGGGAGCAGCGCCGTTTAACTAAACGTCCAGTTTATGGCAAAGTATCATCGACCGGCGGCCGCAACATACACGATACTCGATAATCACAGCAAACAGCCGAA